>JADRCD010097071.1:0-12948 GCA_019843815.1 Montemys delectorum | reverse complement strand
CTTAGGGAAATGGATGGATATGGAGAGTATCATCCTGAGTGAGGTAACCCAATCACAAAAGAACATCATGGTATGCACTCTCTGATAAGTGGTTATTAGCCCAGAAGTTTGGAATACAGGAAGAACAACCCACAAACCACAAGAAAGTTAAGAAGAAAGAAGACCAAAATGTCAAAATTTCATTCCTTCTTAAATAGAGGAACCAAATATCCACGGAAGGAGTTGCAGAGATTAACTATGGAGCAGAGACTGAAGGAAAGACAAGCCAGCCTAAATATAGCTATCTCCTGAGAGGCTCTGACAATACCTGACTAATACAGATGTAGAGGCTCACAGTCATCCATTGAACTGAGTACAGGGTCTCCAATGAAGGTGTTAGAGAAAGGATATATGGAGCTGAAGGGTTTTCAGCCCCTAGGACGAACAACAAAATGAACTAGTACCCTCAGAGCTCCCAGGGACTCAACCACCAACCAAGGACTATACATGGTGGGACTGATTGTTCTGGCAGCATGTGTATAGTAGAGGATTGCAAATTCGATTATCAGTAGGAGGAGAGGACCTCGTCCTTGTGACGGTTCTGTGCCCCAGTGTAGGGAAATGCCAGGGCCAATAATTGGGAGAGGGTGGGGTGGCAGGCATGGGGACAGGGTAGGCAACAGGGGTTTGTTCTTGTTGTTTTTGTTTGGTTGGTTGGTTGGTTTTTGGAGGGGAAACTGGGAAAGGAGAAATTTACATGTAAATAAAGAAAATATCTAATAAAAAAAAAGAAAGGAAAATGACATCTTCTCCTAAGACATCCATTTCCTAATGTAAGATATGAGAAAGTTAAGGATTTTGAGAATGGAGATTATTTTTGATTAATGGAATCATAAAATCTTTCTGAATAAAAAGTAGAGAGATTTGAAGAGGCTATATTACCAGCTTTGAATGAGGGAACTTGATAAGAAAGAGATGCAAGGCAGCTGTTGTAATTGGGATAGGTAAGAAAAGGAATGCTTCCCCAGGCCCTCAGACCTCATTGATTTACAATGACTTTTAGCCCACCATGATACCTAATTCTAGTTGTAATCTTGACTGAATTGAGAGATAGCTAGAAAATCTGTCAAACAAGGGTATGTTTGTCAAGCTACTTCTAGAGTAGGTTGAAATTTGTGTCAATGTAGTGAGTTGAAATAGACCCACTCTGAATTTGGGCAACACTGTCTGTTATATTGGAGGAGGGACAGAGGTCCTCATGGGACAATACCACAAGGAAAATTTATACAAATTTCCTGCTGTTCTTAAGCAAATGGCTTTGTTTGCTTGCTTTGCTTCTGCTGCTGATCCTGATGATGATGGTGGTGTTGGTGAGGATGATGATGACAATAGCTTCAATGGATTCAAACTTCATATTCAAACTTCTTTAGTTTTGAATGTTGACTTACACAAACAACCTCTGGGGTTCTTCCACAGCTTATGCCTGGACTGAGGCTGTGTCATTGGCCTCTTTTGCTCTGAGGCTCTAGCTTTTGGAAATTATTGTTCATCTCTCCAGCCTGTAGACAGTAATGTGGAGCTTTGCAGTGACTGATCATCCAAGCCAATTTAATAAGTCTTCATATTTTAAAATACACATTTTATTTGTTCTGCCTCTCTGGGGATTCCTGACTGATATACCCAATGATATCCTTTTCAAACTTATGATTTGTAGAAATTAATTAGAGAAAACTGAGTTGCTACACCACTAGAATTGAATTAATTTGTTATGGTAGCATTTAAGAGGCCTGTCATGAAATAAGCACTGAATGTATAAAGCCAGTGAGCATCCCTATTGCTGGAAACAGATCAGGATGCAGAAGTAGGACTATGGCTTTAAACAATGGCAACATAGTATGAACAACATAACATCAGTATACCAAAGGATGTCTGCACCTCCAACAATGGGAAGGAACATACAGCTCTACTAGGGAGTTGATATCCAGTCTGTTGCCCTAATAATGCAATAGCTTCCTTGTGCCCTGCATTTTTCTCTGTCTATTACCATCTATTCATCCCCAAACTTCATATAACAGTACACATTTCACTTTCATCACAGTCATCATTTCTGATGACACTAGGGTTGTATGGAATTTATAGTAATTGACTTTATTGTGTTTTTCTTATTAGATTTTTCTTCTTTTTGGTATCTTAGTCATAAAGTTGGCTCTGAATGTAGACTGAAATCTCTTCATTCCATATCTTGTCAGGTCAATCAAGGACAAAAATTCATTTGAATCCAAAGAAATTGTCTACAAAATTAGAAATAGCTTATAAATAAGAATTTGTTTAGCAAATTTTAATATTCTAGAAAAAGAAACAAAAAAAGTTTAATATCAATCTTGGGAATCATTTTGAGAATGTTTTATCTTTAAATAGAGGGCTTATAGATTATCCTAATTTGACTGATATGCAAGCAGTGTTCACATACTGAACTCATCTATATAAGAGTTTAGTATTATATAGTCCAAATAAAAGAACAATGCAATAAAACCAAACTAACAATACAAAACAATTAGGAGGTGTTCAGAGGAAAATTGAGACAAATAATCTGCATTTGTAATACCAAAAGACATTAGCTATTGAGTTGCTGCTGTCTTTTAGTCACTAATTGTGTTAAATCTGCATACTTCTGGTGGCAAGAATTGTGTTTCCCCCTTTTTTGAACATCCCTCCAGTCACATGATTTAATACTTCTAGATAGAATCCTGTCCAGTAAATACATTTTGAATCAAATCATAATCCTGCAATTGATTGCCATATAGTACTTTAGATCTGAGGTAATTTTTCTCTGACACAAAAGAGAGGACAGTGTGTTTAATGCATCGTAATTCCTAAACTTTACTCAACCTCAACCATAAGTTGCAATGTTTCCTGTGTAATTTCTCTACATGACGCTGAGAACACAGTCAAGTTTTAGAATACAACATGTGTGAATTTCACACTGTAGTTACTAGGGACACTACCTGTTACATAACAATTTTTCTTATGTCAAACAAATTAATAAAACTTTCATACTGTACTCATGCTCAGGATGGACTAGAGTTCCCCTCATTGGCCTCCAAAGTATTGCAGTTATAGGCATAGAATACCATGGATAGCTGTCTCTACCTTTTTGTGCTGGGAAGCTGTTAAGTTTGATGCTGGTTCATTGGAGTTTCTCTTGGTTCTCTACTTAAGAAAAACTTCCAGAATGCATCTGTGTACTTGAATGGAGATTGTCTTAGTCAGGGTTTCTATTCCTGCACAAACTTCATGACCATGAAGCAAATTGGGGAGGAAAGGGTTTATTTAGCTTACTTCCACATGGCTGTTCATCACCAGAGGATGTCAGGACTAGAACTCAAGCAGGTCAGGAAGCAGGAGCTGATGCAGAGGTCACAGAGGGATGTTCCTTACTGGCTTGCATCCCCTGGCTTGCTCAGCCTGCTCTCTTATAGAACCCAAGACTTCCAGCCCAGGGATGGCACCACTCACAAGGGGCTCTACCTGCTTGATCACTAATTAAGAGAATGCTCCATAGCTGGATCTCATGGAGGCACTTCCTCAACTGAAACTCCCTTCTCTGTGATGACTCCAGCCTGTGTCAAGTTGACACACAAAACCAGCCAGTACAGAGATATACCAGCAGCCTGGATATCTAGGGCATTTATTATATATAACATGAATTAGTGGTGGTGTTAACTTATCTCGGTAAGTGGTTTCTCTCTGTAGGAAGCAGTATTACAGGCATAATACTGCAATCATCTGGGGAAAAGAAGCTACAGTCTGTACTTTTGCAAGTACTATTTTTAGCTAAAAGTTAATCATTTATCAACATCCATAGTCAAACCATGGGAAGGCCTTGTCATTATTGTGATTGTGAGACACAGGTGTCTTTGACATGGCCATGTTATATCAACAGTGCACATGGCTCAAAATTTCACTTACTCTCCACATATATGGAAATACATGAAAATCTCCAAATTATTCTATTTTGTATACTTAAATTAAAAAGAATGTGGTCATTACACATTTTATACATATATTTTAAAGGAATTTTTATTGTATTTTTTGGGTGAAATTGACTTTACATAATGACACCTTGTAGAACTATGAATATTATCAGTTTCCCAAATTCCCAAGAATATGTTTTAACAAGTTATACTTTTCAGAAATTTGAACATTATGTTAGAATATGATAGTATTTTATTATTAAATCGTTGTTTAGTTCATTCCATTATACTTTTAATCCTTGATGCACTGGTAATGTCTTATTAGTTATTTACTTGTGAATTTCCTAGATTGAACAATTTAAATGTTTGCCAATATTACAGTTAATTCAAAAATCTAAGGTGTAGATATTCTATTATATTTTTATCTTCTTAATAATTTACTTCTATGACCTTCATGTTCTTGACATGAATATAGAGTTCAGAGGTTGATGCTGGATAGCTTCCTCAATCACTCTCCACATTACTTTTATGTAACAGGTCTCTGTTGGTTAGGCTGGCTGGCCAATGAGCTGCAGATGTCGCCCTCTTTCCTTGACCTACCCTATTCCCGACCTCTAGTGACAGCTAGTGTTTTGTAGTTATGCTGGGGGTCCAAATTTAATGGTTTCTGTGTGTATGATAATGACTTTACCTAGTGAGCCAGGTCCCCACCCAACTTATATTTTCTTAAATGTTTCAACTTTGTCTAGATCATTTTTCATATGTATAATTTCAAGTATTCTTTCTGTCTTTTATTTGTATTCTTTTTAAATGTCATGTTGCTAGGAGTCATTTTATACCATTAGTTCATCTCTTTTCTAAGAATTAAATTGTTCCAATCACTATAATATTTGGATTTGATTATATTGATCTCTGTTGAATTTTTCATATTTTCTGTGGCTTTATATCTTTTTTCCTTGACACTTTTTAGTAAGTTCTGTTTTATATTGTTGTTATTTTCATTTAAATATTATTTTTGGTTTTAGGTTATGTTTGTTTGCTGTGTCATGGAAGTAGATTCTGTTTGTTTCCGTTATAGAAAAAAAATCCAGAGTCGGGAAGAGTAGCTGGCATTTGCAGGTTTCAAATAAATATTTTGAGAGAAAGCATTCTGCTAGCCTGGTAAGTTTATCCTGTTCCTGTTCAATCCACAAAGATAGTTGGTGTGTGCTTCTTAGGGACTCTGATGATCAGTGTGTAAGAGCCCATGTTACAAAGCAAGCAAGAAAAAAAGAATAATGCATATGTAAATTTTCATCTCTTCACATGTTTTGAACATGTGAAATGATTAAGAAAATACTCATATTTAGTAATATAATCCTTTATTAAATAAAATAGTAAAGATACTGAAATTAAGTAAAATTTGATGAGGTTTTTAAAAATCCTATCAGAGGGGCTAGAGAGATAACTCAGCAATTAAAACTCATGCTTTAAAATTAAGAGGACTAGAATCTAGATCTGGGAAATATAACCTTACTTTCTCTTTTCGCTTAATGAAGTAGTTCCTTTTTATTTAAAAATAAAATAGAGGAAAAATAAGCCTGGGCTGGTGATCTGTGACAGACAGTCATAGATGATTGGATGTGTGATCACTGGTAAATGTTTTTTTCCAAAACTGGCAATGCCAGTAATTGGTGTAACTTGACTTCAAGTGCCTGCCATGACCAAGGGCCCAGAAAACACTTCCTTTGTGTTTTCTATTTATGCCCCACTGACTTCATTAAAATTTCATTTTGATCCAATCATCTTGTTTTGTTAATAGCTCCACAAAGGAATAGTCACTGCTTGAGCTTGAACACCATGCTCCATTCTCTTTGATTATTGTTCAGCCATTTTGCTAATATGACAGCTCCTGCTAAACATTGGCTAATTATGTTTTGTCATTGTGAGAGGGAATATCAAATGACTTACAAAGTAACTTACAGTAAATTATGCAGCTGACATTAGATGAGGATTCTATTTGTATTATTTTGTTTTGTTTTGTTCGTTTTGTTTCAGGCATTGTGAGAGAATAGACAAGTTCCAACTGGCCCTTGTATTATGTCTACTCATCTTTCAAAACTAAATGAAGAGTGTCCTTACTACATTCCAACAATCTATCAATCCAGTTTTGGTCTCCACAAGCACCAGCCACACATACATACATGTAGTCAGTTACTCATACACATAAAATAAGAATAAATAAAGCTATTAAATAGAGAGTTTTGAACTATAGCAGAGATTCTATACTCAATATTAGAGCTTACTCATATCTTTCATAACAGTCAGTGCAGAAGACATATATGATAAATAATAATGTATATTTACATTGATACCGTTATAAACATTCTGATAAACACTGTATGGCAATAGATGGGTTTTCTCCTTTCTTATTATCATTTGCCCAGTTGAGATACCTAGGGATATTTATCATTGTTCATTTTTCATATGAAGCATAATTAAAGTATTCTTCATGGACTGTATATGGGAGATTCATTTATGGGAACAAATAGCTTCCAGTCTTGATGCCTAGTAACAGTCCATGATGCCCTAACATTGTACTAGGCTATTAAGGAGTTCAGTCTTCAAGAACTGCTCTAATCTACATCTGGTGGCCTCACACTTTTAAGAAGCATTAAATTCTTCTAGCTCAGTTTTTAAGACTTTTAATTGTTAAAATAAAGTAGAAAAAAATCTAAATGAATATTTATTGAGCAGGTTGAGTTTTATTTCTTTTTTCCCTGTTTTAGTCAGTAGGATGAGAACATTTCAAGACATCAAATTCATTTTTACATCTTATTTTTTAGTATGTTACTTGACATTCTACAGAGCTTGAAAGGGGTGCTTTTATACTTGGTAATGTCAGTGGAAAGACCTTACAGAGAAGCCAGTTAGTTCATTAGGATTTGTATATAGGAAGAAAACAAAAGAAAAGTAACAAAAAGAGAATTTTGTGGGTTTAAGTCTTCATTTTTACTTTCCACAAGGGTACAGACAATCCCTGGAAGGGAACTGAGTCCCCTGGAAGAGTGGCCAGTGCTCTTAATCTCGGAATCATCTTCCCAGCCCCCCTAACTCTCCATTAAAAAAGAAATGGTTCCAGAAAAGAAGCAGGAAACAAGCCACATGTTCAACTTAGGTTAGTGCTGGGAGCCCATTGGGACCCTATTTCTATTGGGTTTCTGAGGGAGCTGTAGTTCTCAATCCTAGACAATGCCCTTAGTACTTATGAAGTGAAAGTTGAGTTGAGAAACCTTCCCTGTTTCTGTGCTCATGGGAAAAAGAGCTACCTCTAAGAGAAATTCATTCTTGGTATGATCAAAGGACACTGCAGATGAAGATATAGTTGGGGCTCTCAGATCAGTTTCTGCAGATCACACTAGTAGAACTTCTCTGAGACCCAGTCATAAGGATTCCAAATGGATCAGCCAGCCAGGGTAGGTCCAAGATTGAAAGTAAATTATTTCTCTTTCAGATGCAGTTCTGGAGTTTGCCCTTGTGTGGAGGGCTGCACTCAAATTCTAGAGCAATGGATAAGAAGTCACTAAATTTGTCTGAAAGCAGCCCTTCCAAAAGAAAGAGTAAATTTACCTCTCTTATAATGGAACCCAAAATGAAGATTACACAAATTGAAGCACAGTTGATCTTTTTGCACTTGGACTCTGTGACATTTGAAATTCACATTCATTAAAGCTTTGTGACATTGTATTCAAGTGCCCTTCTCAGGTAGTGAAGTCTATTAACCACACTCCTATGGCTAGGAGAAGGAGAGAAGGAATGGAGCCCCATTGTGCCAGCATTAACAAAACTGTAGAGTCATAGAATCAGCTCAGAGAGGGTGAGAGACAGTAACATGGTAGAAAAAAATGGAAGGGGTCTTGTAGAAGTGTATCAAGCCATATATCTCTTGCATTTGTTTTTACCATTTTATATTTTGACTTAAAAGATATACATTTCTTGAAGATATACTTTCTAAGAATCTCTCATGCCTCGAGGTTGAGAGCCTAGAGGTAGGAGCATTTTTCTAAAAATTAGAAAAACTTTTTTAGCTTTGCTACTTAATTTAAACTTTTCATGCCACCTGTAATTTGTTTCTATTTTTGGTGTAAGATCAGGTCTTCAGTTCTTGTTTTTCCAGATGGACAGCCATATGTCTGAACTAGCATTTATGTCCATCACTTCTGCCATAAAGTCAAAATGACATATACATTATACATCAAACTTTCTTGTATCAATGATTCTTCTGGACCAAAATTTCCCCTCATTTATTTTAATCAATGTGCTTTTTCACAGGCCTTGAAGTAGTTTATAATTACAGATCCTGTAAAGTTATTTCCCTTCATTACCTCTTCATGTCTTTAAGAAACATTTGACATTTTCTACATAGTCAGTTATCATATGCACATTTTAATATGATTTTTTTCTCTTATCAAAACCAAACAAATAGCCTCTAAAACAATACCTCCCAAATTTTTAGGGCATTAGAGTTCTGTTAATTATTATGTTAATTTTTGAAATGTTTATTTGGGTTTTTTTTTTGGCAACTGATTCTTACTATCAGATGCAAGGTACAGTTTCTAATTAAGGTCTTTGCTTTATATCTCTTAATGAAATGTTACAAACACACACACACATATATAGACATGAAAATTTGCATTTGTTCATTTTTATTTATTAATTTGTAAATAACTGCACAAAGCAATGAATTACATTATATAATCTAATATATGTCATTAGATTGTTTTATTCTCTCTACCCTCAGAGTGCTCTTTCCTGTCCCTTTACCCCAGGTCTTGCTAGTCTCTTTCCTCCTCCTAAAAAGTCACCCTCATCTACTTTCATGTTATATGAATCTCATTCTATAAACATTGCTTTATTTTTAAGTTCAATTTTGTTACTTCACATGCACATTGATAAAGTATCTAAAGATTATAATTTGAATAGAGATCTTTATTCCACATACACCAAAGATTACTAGTTATCTTTTTTTAACCTTTTAATTATAAATATTTATTGAGTGTAACATGTCTTAATACACACTTGGTTAGTAAAGTCAAGCAAAATAGTTTACCAGTCCCCTCCTACCTAAAGCATACTTCTCTGTAAAAACTGTTCCCTCTGCAAATGTTTTGGATACGATTTCTTATAGTGTGCATTAGACTTTTAGGCTTATCATATATAACTTTGAATTTTTTGTCCTTTGGAACAGATCATAAAATAATAATTTTAAGCATGACTATTTTCTTCCCCACATATTCACAATGTCATTTGGTTAAGTATACCTTTTGTTCTTTGAGAAAAAGATATTCAGTCAGAAATTGTATATTCCCAAATATGTAATATTCCTGAGGCAGATACCATTTATTTTTACTAAGAGTGCTTCCTTCTTGAGCTGGAGAATACTTTCCAATATAGTGTGTCTTTGGAATTAATCATGCTCTTCTTTTGCTAAGGAATGGGAATAGACAACATGAGCTAAAGGCTTCAAATGTATAACTAGTTTGAGATGTTTGTGGCTTTTCTACCAGGTCACAAACAGGCCATTGATCTAGAGTGATACAAAGCATATCTGAGTGTAGGGAGACTCTCTTCTAAGCATCACCTGTAAATAAAAAAGGCATATGTAAGTCCAGAGTCATCTCCAACCAGAACACTAACTCAACCATAGGTGTCAGCCAGCCTCCACCAAGATGAGAGAAATCTTAGCTGCTAAGTGGAAAGTGTTAAGTGCTAAGTGACAGCTGTGGTTAAAGAGCCAATACTCACTGTTCTCCCTAATTTTAGTTTCTTCTACATTATTAGTTTTTAAATACCTAAGTTATAGAGTATCAATATTAATGAACAGGGCATTGATATGAACAAAAACAGTAAGTATTTTTAGCATCCTTTTGTTCTGTCTCACTTTCATTTGGGCATCACATTTTCCCTGTATACATATGTTTATGTTTTATAAACCACAAAATAAACAGTGAAATGCCTTCTCACTACATCTTTGTTGATAAATTTGTTCTTAAATTAAGAATTTTGCTAACTGGGCTGTCTTTTCTGGCCTCATTAGAAGATATACCTAGTCCTGTAGTGACTTGAAGTCCCATGGTGGGTTGAGGCCTAGGATAAACCTCCTTCTCTTATGTGAGAGAATAGTGAACTGGGAGAGGAGCTGTGTCATAAAGGGACTAGGAAGACAAGATGGGGGCTGTGATTGTGAATAAATATATAAATAAATATAAAACAACAATTTGGTTCATAAATTGACTACATTACTTAAGTGAAACAAAGAGGCCATGTGCTAAAATAAGACATTTGTTGTAACCATATGACAATATTCTATTTGTATGGATCAATAAATAGATTATGTTGAGAATAGCTACAAAGCACTGGGAAAAATGAAAACTAAAAAAAAATAAGATGATTAAAACATCAAAATATAATATATATATTCAATCAACATCTGTAACATTTTCAATCATGGGAGTGAATAAAAAGATTAAACTAATAGATTAGCAAGCCTTAAATGGCCAGGAAATGCTGTGTTGACAGGTGGACAGAATAATGCAGTGAAGTGCTAATCTCTAACACTGGCCAACATTCAGCCAAGCTCTAAAAATTTAAACAGACACAAATTAGTTGCTGGAGTCTAGAGTTTCAAATGGACACAATTTAATGGTATTTGGTTTAGAAATGTTATTTTAAGAAAAAAATGTGCAGCAAACTCAGGTATCAGACAAGATATAAAGTCATAAACTATAGCTCCTGAATTAATAGAATAGAATCCACCAGCAATAAGAAACACATAAGAAACAGAGCTGTGTAGTTTAACTCTGATAAAACTCTTACATCTGATCATTTTAAAATGTGGTTTTTCTTAATCTGAGAAAGAGTCCAGAGTTCCTGATACTAGTAGCTGAATCCCAAACTGACCTTTCTACTGTTCTCTCAGCATGGCTTCCAAAACTGCCTTGCCTGTCAGAATGCAATCTGGAGCAGCATATCTTTTAATTGCTTCTTCTGCTCTCTAAGGATGTGAGAAAGGGTGGAGATGTTTTGTGTCAGCTGGATTGTTTTTACTGAAACTAATAAGGCATTTAGAAACATACACTGTAGTTGAAATTTCCCATTACGCCTACATTTTCCATTTATAATAGGGTTGTATTATGTACCTTGTAAATAGGTATGTGGTATAAACTCCCACAGTCTCCAACTGCCATTTTTCTCACCTTATGTGCCGATCCATGGTCTGAAATGTTTTCCTGTTGCAAATGTTGTGTCATTCAAAGTATATAGGACACATCCTTTAATCCTTGACACATCTGTAGTCTTATATGTACTTACATATTTTTTAATCACTCTTAAATAAAATGTACTTTTCTCTTTGTTATTGAATTGTTCTCTAGTATCTGGGTTTTGAGATATTTCCTGCTTCCTTGATTTTTACTTACCATAAGTCCCCACACTATTTTTTGTTCTGTATTCTTGTTGTCTAAGACAATTATCTCCCTTGTGCCCTGCCTTTTGTAAAAATCTTCAAGTCTTCTAGCTTCCAGTCAAATGCATTTTACTTGACATTGAGCGACATGAACCATTTCTGTGCACAAGATGATCCTTCTGTAGTCTTGAGACACAATTTAGTTTATTAATATATATCATGTAGACGCCCTTTGCTCTTGTAAACATGGTGACAAAAAGAATGAAAAGAATGTGAACTTGGGTCATCTGAAGATAATTCCCTGCTTATTTTTAAACATTTACCAATTTAAATAAAAGCATAGGAGTAGCTAGTGGTAGTTTGGATAAATCTTAGTAGTGTCCTCACTGCATGCCAGATACTCCAGGAAAGATGATATTTTCTGACTGAACATGTCCCATGGGCAGCCACATCTATATTGTATGCTGGTGAAAACTCAAAGGCCTAACTTCAAGGTGGCCACATGAAGAAGACAGAAATGTAATTAAGGATAATAGCTCTTAGTAGTAAACCAATCCATTAACTTTTGATCACAGTGTCACTACAGCATACGATTTATTTTATTGATAAATGCTAAATAGAATCCTATGAGTAGATGTTCAGGGAAAGAGATCACTTACCAAAAATGTGTGATTAATTTTCCTTCTGAATTTATGATCCAAGCACTTTCCTAAGACAGTAGCAGAGAGATTCTGAGTCTCTGCACAAACAATAATAACTGTGAGCAGAATTACATATCCTTGTGTAGTCTTCTAAAACCTCAAGTTCTTGAAAGAGTACTAGATAGGCAAATAAAGTATCAGTGTTATAAAGACTTGTGAAAGAATAGAAGGTTAGGTAAATCACCTGATTCAAAATTCTTATGTTTATTCTGTTCTTTCAGTATTTATATAACTACATTTGCTTAATAGCTATACAGATTTCCAGACTTTTTGGATTGTCAAGTAAAAATATGAATCTGACATTTGTAAAGTTATAGGATGTTTAACAAAACAATTTAAAAAATCTATTTCTGGCCTTGACTGCACAGACTTATAGTACTAGAGAAGTAGTGAAGCAGGAAGCTTTCTAAGTTCAAGGCTATCATGGCAAATTTATTGAGTCTCTCTGAAGAAAGGGCCAAGGAAATAGTCCAATGGTAGAAAGTGTGGTAGCATGGGGAGAGGGGAGGCAAAAGGAGTTTGTTCTTGTTGTTTTTGTTTGTTTGTTTGTTTTTTGGAGGGGAACCTGGGAAAGGGAAAATTTACATGTAAATAAAGAAAATATCTAATAAAAAAATGAAAAAAAAAGAAATAGTAAATATAGAAAAAAAAGAAAAAGAAAGTGTGGTAGCATGTGAGAAGCCCTAAGCTTGAGCAAACTGCAGCAAATAAATGGCCTGCCAATGTACCTTATCAGTTCTATTTTAAGCCATCTTCATGTTTTCCTTTTTAAAAAGATGTCAAAATAGTAATGTTTACAATTTCTTTAACTTGTATGTCTAAGAATTTTTGGAGATTTCATTTCAAGTAT
>JADRCD010097067.1:0-10002 GCA_019843815.1 Montemys delectorum | reverse complement strand
ATCTATCTATCTATCTATCTATCTATCTATCTATCTATCTATCTATCTATCTCTGTATCACTAGTGAAGAGCTGGTGAGCTAGGATGTTGGTGAGCCAAGGTGGCTGCTACCAGGAAACAGCTCTCACATGCCATCCCCTCAACAGAATGGCCCCAGAAGCACATCAGTCTCCCTGAGACCGACTGATGGCCACCTATCTGGGACCTGAAAGCTTGTGGCCCTGGGGTCAGTCAGAGTTGCTTCCCGATAGAAACAGGGCAGGTGCATCTCCTTCTAGAGGCCACAGGGGCTGATGCTGGTGGAAAATGGACTCATTAGCTGGGTCGGTTGGGCAGTGTGTTCTGGGTCATCTCTCCCCGCTCCTGTGCCCTCACCCTTTGGAGCTTCATGCCATCCTCCAGAGCCTTTTAATGAAGGAACTTGGACCACAGGCTCATCCTTCATGGTCAAAGCTGGCTCAGGTGGCTTTCTGCCTTTCCTCTATGACCCAGAAGAGATCCACAGAGTGGGCTCCGTCTGTCATGCAGATCCCTTGGCTCAGACTGCAGGTTCATGGTTTAGGTCAATGTCCTAGTTTGTGGCAGGCAGTGGGTAGGGTAGGTAGTTTAACTTTCTGGGACAAAGTTGTATCCAAAAGTATTCTGAAACCCACTGTTTTATTTATGACAACAAAACATTTTGAGTAAGTAGTGTTACCCCCGCACTTGGGAAACTGCGGCAGGAACAACTCGTGGTTGGGGCCTGTATGTGGTGCAGAGGGCGACCCTGGCTTAAGCCCTCCCTCCCCAGTCCAAAATAGAAATGGGATTGTTGTAACCAAATTCTAGCCTCACACCTTTTCTGTTTATAGTTATGATTTCCTGAAAACAGTATCTAACTTTTCCTGTGTTCCCCCAGTTGAATGGTCCCATAGGTGCCCACAGCAATTTTGACTGATTGGCGCTCTGGGCAGCCCTTCTCCAGGTACAGACGTGCACACACACACACACACACACACACACACACACACACACACACATTCTTGATGTTTCTGAAAAGTAAACACTTTGCCTACACAGAACTACATTCTCATGGACCAGTACTCCTCCCCAGAGGAACAGAGATTCTAAAGTCAAGCACCACCATGGCTAATTGTATGTGTGGCCAGAGATTGCCCAGGTGGGACAGTACAGATGCTGTGACCCTTTTGAGCCTGGCGACAGGGGTGGACAGCTGCTTGGCAGAGCTCTGTAGAAAGTAAGTTGTGCGAGGCACTGGGTGTACCTCACCATGGGGACAAGGCAAGGACTCTGGTTGTATCACATCCGAGGGCTGGGCAGTGAGGTGGGAGAAGTGTCTGAGGTTGGGGACATCGCTGGATCTGGGAAGCTGGGAGTGAGGCCTAAACTGGATCTGGGGTCAGCTCAGTTCCCACAGTGCACTGACGCTCGACTCTCCGAAGGAGGCAAGACAGGAACAGCTCACAGATTATCATCCCGCTGCTAATGTTGGAATTTATAGTAACACATTCTTCCTACAACAAGTGGCAGCTCTTGAAAACTTGTAAGGGCCAGCAAGACGTGTCAGTGAGCCAGGTCACTTCCTGATGAGCTGGACAACCGAGTCTGACTACAGGAAACATGGCAGAAGGGAAGAACTGACTCCCGTGTGCTTTCCTTTGACCCCCACATGCTTGCTATGGCATGTGACACCCCAAAATAAATAAGTATAAAAAATAATAAATGTGGCTGGAGCAATGGCTCAGTAGTTAAGAGCACTGACTGTTCTTCCAGAGGTCCTGAGTTCAATTCCCAGCAACCACATGGTGGCTCACAACCATCTGTATTGGGATCCGATGCCCTCTTCTGGGGTGTCTGAAGACAGCTGCAGTGGACTCACATACATAAAACAAACAAGCCTTTAGAAAAAATAATACATGCAGCCATTCCAGTAGCTAGTAAACATCTGGAAAGGTGCATGCTCCAGGGTCACAGCACAGTGTGGGGTGCTGGAAGACCCAGCCTTTGGAGAGCTCTGCAGTGGGAGGAAGTACTGTGAAGTTAGTTCTGGGCCTTGCCGAGACTCTCCAGGGCGTGCAGGAGACCTTACCTAACAGCACAAAATAATTGGCCAAAAGGGATTTGCCAGCTGAATTAGCAGTTGGGAGGGGGTAGGGCATAGGAGATGTGTGTGTGTGTGTGTGTGTGTGTGTGTGTGTGTGTGTGCGCGTGTCACCCAGGGACACAGAGGATTCCAGGAAGTGTGGCCAGCCCTGAGCAGAGCCCATCTGAGTCTACCAGGCAGAGCTACTTCCCAGCAAGGCCTAAATGTCAAGCTCAGGTTGTTTCTAGCCGGGTTGGGAAGCAGGCAGGAATCTTCAGAGGACTGAAGCTTTCCAGATGGGTTCCTGATTGTGTCTCTTGGAGCAATAGGGGACAATCCTCTCTCGGGTCATGTGAGTGCTGCAGCCCAGGTGTGTTGCCCTGGTGACAAAGGTCTCAGACAAAGGCTGAGGTTGCAGGTAGTGAGCGGGTGCTGGGTGGATGCTTGGAGGCCCAGGGTTTCCTGCAGAAGCAGAGAAGCGGAGATAGGTGAAGGTTCCAGAGGGGCTCACTGGGCAGCGCCTGGGTCTTGCTGTGCTGGGCGGAGATTATCTTTGTATTCTAAAGGGGTTGTGTGAGGGGAGAGCAAAGGGCACAGACATGGCCCTGGCAGGCCGTCTGGTGATGGCAGACATCCTGCAAAGGGAGGCACTTTTCTTGAAAGATGAGTCTTATCGGTGCTGGGTGGGTGGGTAGGCTGTCGCCATGCAGACACAAAGGTAGGAGCCTGATGTGTGAGTTAACTTTGTTCTCAACACTTAAAATTTAATTATAGAAGTAGCATATGCTTGTAAAAATTGAATCAGAATCAAGTATAATAAATAAAGCTATGTTCCTTACTCCATCTAGGATTTCACTCTTCTGGGAGGTCTGTAATTAGTCTTCCAGAACTCATAAAAAACTCCCAGGAACGCACAAGCCACCTGTGTCAATAGAGTGCTAACCCAGCATGTACAAAGCCTTGGGAGTGACCCCCAAACACTGTATACATACACCAGCATGATGACCATGCCTGTAATCACAACACTTGGGAAACGGACGCAGGAGAGTCAGGAGATCAAGGTCTTCCTCTGTTCCAAGTGAAGCTTGAGAACAGCCTGCATTTGGGCTAGGTTGTACCTTGTTTCAAACAAGCAAACACAATTTTAAAAACACATCCAGTTACTAACTGCAGTTCTATGGGGCAACTTCTCTAACTGGATTCTAGCTGTCAGTTTGCACAGACCTGCCTCCTTTTAAAAAAGCTCTTCTTCTTGCAGGGCAATGGTATGGTGGCACACTCCTTTAATCCTGGTACTTGGGAGGCAGAGGCAAGTGGTTTTTTTGTTTGTTTGTTTGTTTGTTTGTTTGTTTCACTCTGGAACACTGGAATTCACTCTGTAGACCAGGCTGGCCGAAAACTCAGAAATCCACCTGCCTCTGCCTCCCAAGTGCTGGGATTAATTTATTTATTTTTATTTATACGAGTACACTGTAGCTGTCTTCAGACACACTCTAGAAGAGTGCATCGGATCCCATTACAGTTGGTTGTGAGCCACCATGTGGTTGCTGAGAACTGAACTTAGGTCCTCTGGAAGAGCAGTCAGTACTCTTAACCACTGAGCCATCTCTCCAGCCCGAGAAGCTGTCTTAAAACAACAACTGAAAGGCCTTCTTGTTTCATTAATATCCTAAAGTGTGTGTTTATTTGGGCAGGCTCCCACTCATGCCTATGCCTGTGGGCTCTGGGATGGCTTAGGGCGGTTAACTGGAATGGGCTCTTGACCCATGCCTCTGGTTTAGGGAGCAGGATTTAGCTAGCCTGTTCATCTTCCCATGAGAGCCAGCTAGGGCCAGAGGCCACCTGTTTAAAGAACTTGGCAGACTTGGCCCTCACAACCCTGCAGGCTGCCCCAGTAAGCTGTCTCCGTGGAAGTGGACTTTGCCTTCCCTGTTGTATAGAGCTGGCTCTTTGCACCTGTCCTGCCAGCTGGTGCTGTTTGTAAGTTTCTCTGGGGACAAGTAGCTGCAGGAGGAGAGTGATCTGGCCGTGGACACCTTTCCATTGAGAACAGTCTGTTACCCACACTGTGGTCCCGTGTGTAGAACACAGGTAAAGGGCTACACGTGTGCACCTTTCTGCCACTTCTGACCTGTGTGGACGGCATCCATCAGCAAGGTCTCCTCCTGCAGCCCTCTGCAGCCCAGGCCAGGTGCACCCCCGCCTCCACCTGCTGGGTTTGGCGTCGTGGTTGCTCTGGTCGAGTGTCCTGGGTCTTGTCTTATAACTTCCTTCTGCTAGGTTCCACTCATCACGTAGTATGAGGCTACCTCTGAACATGGTCTCTACAGCGCTAGCACACCTCCAGGCTGGGCCAGCCTTGTATGGAATGGGGCTCTGGGTAAAACTCTGGGAGGTGGCATCTGCAGTGCTTCCTGGCCATCCTTGTTGGTGTGGGCCTTGCCTTTCCCCTGATTACTCGGTGTGGGCTGCAATCAGGAGCTGAGCTCACAAGAACTCATGGGACATGGAGACGTGTGTGGCCTCCAGCACAGACCGTAAGAAGCAGGTGCTAGTGTGTGAGGCCACACCTCGTTCCTGCACTTCACTGTCTTCCTGGAGGGAAGATCATTTTCCTATAGGAGGTGTGCTAGCGGCTGTGCAGAGCCACAGGAGGGGCTTGGGGGCAGCATGGAACTCAGAGGAAAAGGTGGTGTGCCCAGAGGGTGTGTCGCTCTGGACTCGAGTGAGTGAGGCCTCATGGGAAGCTTTGTTTCTTACCCTGGCCTTAAGAAGGTCTTGGACTTTCTCGGACTTCCTGAAACCATCCCATCACTGTCGCTGAGGTACTCCTCTGTGTATGTCTCTCCTCTGATCTCTGTTTAAGGTGAGCACCAGTGATCCCCTGCCTCAGCCTCCTGCGTGCTGAGACTGCAGGCAAGCACAGCCTTACCAGTTCTTTCCCCTGTCCCTCAGCACAGTGGCTGCAGATGGCTCTGTGACAGGTAGCTTTTCCCAACATCTCATTGAGCCATCCTGTCCTTTCTCTCCCTTTAAATCTTTTGTTGTCAGTAGTCACATTGATGGATTTGCTCCAGTTCACCTTCCCACCTCCTGGACACAGCAGCTTTGATAAATCTTTTGGCTTGTTGCATAAGGCTGGGGCCAATCTGTAGGCTGTCTTATCTGCTCTTGGCTGAGGCAGACCTTTCCAAAGGGCCTCTCTTGGTCCTGGCACTTGCCGTCTCTCCTCTCAGTAATTTGCTGACTGGAGCACAGATGCCCCTGGCAGATGGCAGAGTAGAAGTGTCAGCTCAGATGACTTATCATAATATGTATATGGAATGTTACGGGTTGACTGCTGCACCACTATCTACTCTGAAAGTAGGTTTGAACGGTTAGGCTGCTGTCCTGTGTTCACGCAGAAGATACGTCACGAATCCATTCCACGTCCTCAGAGCTAAACATGGACAAGCTGTCACTTCAGAGTGCTGCGGGCTCCGCTGCCCAAGCTCCTCAACCCATCTGGTTCTCACAGTTCCCCTTCCCATCTTCCACGGGGTTCCCTGAGCTCCCTGGGGAGGTCCTTAATGGCGACCTATGACCTGGGCTCTTTTCACCTAATGTGTGGCTGCTGGGTCTCAGCATCCTCTCCCATCAGTTGTTGGAGGCAGCCTCTCTGACTGGACTAGCACTGAGCTATGAGGATTGCAGAACATGACTAGGGGTCATTTCATTAGTTTTTCTCTCCCTCCCTCCTTCCTTTTTATTTTCCTTGCCAGTCCTATTTTATCCTACCCTAGGTCTCTAGTCTATCCAATCCCCCAGTTCCTGGTCATCCAGGCAGTGGTTGGGCATGGACTCCCTCTTGTGGTGTGGGCTTCTGATTAGATCAGCCATTAGATCCCAGGAGCTCTGCGCCACCATTGCCCCAGCAGGCCTTAAGGGAGGACAGAATGTGGGTGGAAGGTTTTGTGGCTGTGTTGGTGTCCCAGCCCCACCAAGGGAAGCCAGCCGTGCTTGGTTACAGAAGATGGCTGGCTTAGGCTCTGTGTCCCAGGAGTCCTCACTAGGGTCACCCTCGTAGATTCCAGGGAGTTTCCACTGCACGAGCTTTCCAGGTCGTCCCCCCAAGTATCCTCCCCATTCCAGCTGTCTCTCCTTGTACTCTCTCCCTCCATCCCCCACCAGATCCAACCTAGTCCCATCCTTGTCCTCCAGCCTGCCTGCAAAATCTATTTCTCCTTCCCAGGGAGCTCTATACATCTGTCCCCAATAACCCCACCCCACCCCCACCCCACTCCGCAGAGCCCTTTGTGTTCCTTAGCCTCTCTGGGTCTGTGGATTATAGCGTGATTATCTTTTACTTAGCAGCTCATATTCACTTATAAGTGAGTACATACCTTGTTTGTCTTTCTGGGTCTGGGTTACCTCACTCTGAATTTTTTCTAGTTCTATTGATTTGCCTGTAAATTTCATGATGTAATACAGCTGAATGATACTCCAGTAGGTGAATGTATTACATTTTCTTTATCCATTCTTCGGTTGAGGGACATCTAGGTTGTTTCCAGTTTCTGGATATTATGAGTAAAGCTGCTATGGACATAGCACATGTCCTTGTGGTGTGATGGCGCGTCCTTTGGTTGTATGCCCAAGAGTGGTCTAGCTGGGTCTTGAGGCAGATCAATTCCCAATTTTCTGAAAAACTGCCATATTGATTTTCATTGTGGCTCTACAAGTTTTCACTCCCACCAGCAATGGAGGGATGGTCCCCTTGCTCCTTATCCTGTCCTGGCTAGCGTGACCTGTCACTTGCCTTATTGATCTTAGCCACTCTGACAGGTATAATAAGATGAAATCTCAAAATAGCTTTGATTTGTATTTCCGAGATGGCTAAGGATGTTGAACGTTTCTTTAAGTGTCCTAAGTCATTGGCGATTCCTCTGTTGAGAATTCTGCTTAGATTGCTACCCCGTCTTTTAGTTGGATCGTCTAGTTTCTTGAGTTCTGTATATATTTTGGATATTGGCCCTCTGTGCGATGTAGAGGTGAAGATCTTCCACTCTGTGGGCTGCTGCTCTGTCTGTCTGTCCTATTGATGGTGTCCTTAGCCTTGCAGAAGCATCTGGGTCCCATGAGGCCCCATTTATCAATTGTGCCATCAGTGTTCTGTTCAGGAAGTTATCTCCTGTGCCAGTCCCTTTAAGGCTATTCCCCACTTTCTCTTCTGTCAGGTCTTCAGTCCTTTGGTCACAGGGCCTCTCTGGTCACCAGCCCCAGCCCAAGGCTATAGTGGATAGCTCATTAGCATGTCAGGACATGACTGAAAGAGCTCATTAGGAACTTCTAAACTATGACGCAGTAATAAGGAGCTGTACTGTCAGGGGCCATGAAGAACTGGGGACTAAGTCCAAGAAGCACTTGTTTCTCATCTCACAGCGCAGTATTGGCACCTTGAGAAACAGGATACCCTTCTAAGAGTGCTCCCTGTGGCAAGGAGGAATGAGAGTGGGCAGCTGTTCTCTGGGCATCAGGGACTCAGTCCCTAGGCCTGCTTGCTTCTATTTCTGTCTTTCCTTGTGGTCTCCAAGCATCAGGACTGCTGCCTCCCACTGCTGGTTCATGTGTGGTCTGGTCACAGTTGGCTTTTTCCTTTTTCCTTGTTCATCTTAAACCCTCACTTAGTGCCTGCCCTGCTTAAGAGGCCGGGTTGTTAAGTGCTGATGAGCCATGACTTTCCTAGACACAGCTAATGGTCAGAAGCAAGGGAAAACGGGCTTTGGTGGGGGAAGGCTTGTGGAGCTCCCTCTCCTTCCCTGGGCTGTGGAGAAAGGCATTTTCTGTTCCTGCTTCTTCTCTACTTTCCATGTGGAGCCCCGTGGTTGGGTTTTTATGGCTGTTTCGGTGATTCTGATTAAGTGGTGGGGCCGGCCAGACCCAGGCTTCATTCTGGGCACTTAGATAGGGATCTTTCCTGTAGGCACACGTGGGTACTTGCCAAGTGTGGGCAGGAGTCTGGCGGGCCCTTTCTCCAGGCCACACCCCTACTCTGCCTCTGGTCCAGAAACCTGTCAGGTGTGATCAGGTGTCAGGGCCTGGGTCCTGCTCCTTCCAGCAGTGAGGATAAAAGCCAGCCCAGTCTGCCTCCTGATACTTCTGAGCTGCCTACAGCCCTGCTGGGGACCTGCCTGCCGGGACAGGTAAGAGTGACTGTGCTCCAATATCCATATCAACTGAAGGAGAGTCACAGGGGCATCTCTTAGACTCTGCTGGTCTTAGGTCTGCCCTTCGATGGGCAGCCCTCTCCAGATCCCCTGCCTCCACCCTGGCGCTAGATGAATGTCCTCCTCTAGTCCAGTTTCTAGGCCTGTGGTTCTTTGTTGCCCAAAGTTCCAAACCAGGTCTCTCAAAAATCTGGGAGAGTGACGCTTGTCTCTGCTGGCCTGCTGGCCTCCTTTGGGGGCATCCTTAGGGATGCCTGTTGTTACTGCCACGGCAGCGGGACTTCCCTGGGTGCCTGCCTCTTCCATGCAGATAGATGCCACTTTGAAAAGGAGATGATAGAGCCCGGCTCTCAGCATGCTGGCTTCCAGACGTGCATTGCTGCTTCGTCCTCGGAAGGCAGTGAGGCTACACTGAGGCTCTGGGTTTGACTGGGACAGGGCGGGTGGCAAGCAGCGTGGCAGCTCCCAGCATCTCTCTCTGCTCACTCAGCTGAGCTGGCATGTTGAGTGTGTTGGATGGATGACCCATACCTCTAGGTTAGCATCCTCCTCTGGTATTTTACCTGCTCAGGGGGCAGGGTTGGAATTTAGGCTTACAGTGTCACTGCTATGGTTTGGATGGGAACTGGGTGTTGCTGATATCCTGAGGGATGTGCCTGCCTTGGCAACTCTCTCTCAGCTCCATTCCCACGGTTGTGAAATGACTTCTTGGGTAACCAGCCTCTGGGTAACTAACCAGTGTCACGTTTGCGGAAGCACACCCCTGGGGGTGTCCCTTGCTGTCTTTGATGAGCCACCATCAGCTGGAGTGGGGGTTGAGGGAAGGGTGTCCATTCACTGTGGCTGATTAGGGCTGTGATCTTAGCCCTGGCATCCACTTTATCTGCACGTGCCCAGGTGTTGGAAAGAACTCAGACCTGCAGGTCCTTCAGTGGACTGTGTTTTTATGCTGCAAAATTACCTACATCTTTAGGAGAGAGAGAGAGAGAGAGAGAGAGAGAGAGAGAGAGAGAGAGAGAGAGAGAGAGAGAGAGAGAGAGAGAGAGAACTCTGAGCGAGGGTTGGGGTGGGGGTGGGGACTGGTCTAAGAAAATGCGCTTCTGCTGCATGGATTGGAGAAGCCCTGGAATTCTGTCCACCCTTGCATTGCCAGACTAGGAGTTGGGAGGGGACCCCAGGTACTAAGGCTGTCAGAACTGCAGGTGAATCACTTCACACCTGACCATAACGCTCTCAAGTGCAGGCTTGTCTTAGGAGTGTGAGCACATATCCCTTGTCTAATAACATACTAGCTCTACCCACAGGGCCACAGGCAGTCAGCCAGCCAGTGGGCTCTAGGTGAGGTGAAAGTTAGGATTCTCTTCTGCAAGGGTTTGGTCGTGTCACCTCCTGCATTCCATCCTGATGAATACCCAAGCCACAGGTACGCTCAAACCCTATGGGCGTGATGCCCATGATGCACTTGAATTTAAAGATTATGTGCACAAAGAGACAAACAGCAGCTAACACAATCACTCAGAAACCAGGGCACTGAATGCAGCCTGCTATAAACAAACAATTTAAAGCAAACATTGTTTATACCTGGGATTTTACATTGCTGTTTTGAACTGTGGAGGCCAAGCCATGGGAATGGGATATGGAAAGGGGAGAAAGGAGGGAAGGGACACACACACAAACACACACACACACACACACACACACACACACACACACACA
>JADRCD010097066.1:0-15554 GCA_019843815.1 Montemys delectorum | reverse complement strand
CCATCTCCTGCTCCATCTCCTCCTCTATCTCCTCCATTGCCTTCCACTCATCCTCCATCTTCTCTAGCATGTCCAGATTTACATGGTTCTGAAAATTCAAACTCAGATCCTTATGCTTTACTCACTGAACCATTGCACAAACCCGTGTTACCTTTTATAATGCAGACTCCTAATGGTATCCTCTGACTGGAGTATTTCCACCACAGCAATTGGAATAAAAATAATATATGAATCTATGTGATTTGAGTGTTTCCAAAAACTACAATTTTAAAATAGAGGAGAAAGAATGCAAGACCTGGAGGATAGGGCAGAGAATGATGAAATGCTGACACATGACAGCTGGAGCCCTGAAGAAATCACTGCAGATGTGGTCACCTGCTCAAGACTCATCAGCCAGCACCATCACAGACAGGAAGGACTCAGTAGCGCCACTCCTTCCCTGTCAGTTTTTCTCAGTGATTTTCTGTACAGCACTACACACTCGTGGGCAGCACTAATTGAGGCAAGTTCTCACTATGTAACTTTTAGAAATTGCAGTTAGTTCCACCCCTCACACTTCCCAGATCCCCTTCAAATTCATAACCTCAGAGATGTACATACATATATCAATGAACCAAGTAAAGAGGAATCTTCAGAGTGAGATGGAGTCTTCACTAGCTATACAATTATATATCTGATGGAGTATAGTATCCTAAATTCATAAAGAATTTAAAAAACAGAGTCAAGAAAATAAATGCCCCAATTTGGAAATAGCCTATGGTTGAAAATGGCCTACAGATCTGAACATAGAGTTCTCAAAAAGAAAAAGAAAAATGACTAAGAAATGGTTCAAAAATTAATCACCCCTAGCTTTAGGGACTGTAAATCAGAACAACAGAGAGACTTCATCTGACCTCTGTCAGAATGACAAAGATCAGGAGAACTGACAGCCAACCCAGAGGGGTGGAGGGAGAGGGCCCCTCGGTGCTGCCAGTGCTAACGGGACTGCAAACTGGTGCTGCCACTCTACAATCAGTGTGCAGAATTCTCCAAAAGCTAAGAATGAATCTTACATATGACCCATTGAAGTTGAAATTTTTGGTTTTGTTGGAAAGTCAGCTGTGTCTGGTGGTGTTTTGCTGGGGCAAACATGTGAAGGAGTGTTTTCCTGAAGCAGACACAGGTGAGAGGATGAAGGAATGTTTTGCTGAAGCAGACACCAGTGAAAGGATGCTTTGCTAAAGCAAGTTCGTGAAAGGACGAGTGATGAAGGATTATTCGCTAAAGACACACATGCATTGATTCACCTTACATGTAATGCTGAGGCTCCATTCGTCATGACTCCATAGACAGAAACACACCAAAAAATTCCTGTTAATATGCTGGTGGCTTCTTGCCACTTCTGTGGACTCAGGCCAATTGGCAGAGTGATGTCAGCTGATTCAGACTCCTGTGGAGGTTTGCCAAGACAAACTCATGTGCTGAAGTAAGACACATGGTGAGGCAAGACCCATGGAGGACATGTGATGTTTGGAGGGACGATAAATGGGACTCAACTTACTGAGACAGGGGCTTGCTTGTAGAGATAGCTTTACAACACTTCTTGGCCTCATGTTTTTGCTGATCTTTGTTTAGTTGAAAGAGGTACAGCCAAGAACTTCTCCTGGAATCCCTGGTGGCCCTGGTTCCTCCTGCTGGCTCATTCTTTTCTGGCTGAGGCCTGGCTGCTCCTACCAGGTCATGCCACCTCTGCTGACCTGGGAACTGGACTGCTGGTGCCATGGGTTGGCCAGCCTGGGCCTCCCTCAACCCTTAGGGAAAACAGGGTCCTAGTCAGGTCAACAAGGTGTTGGCAAAGAAATGACAAACAGACACAACACAAAGGAATGTAGAATCTGAGTGCATTTGTACAAAGTAAAATCAAGCTTATATAGTATACAGAGAACAGGGCAAATAACAGAAGTCACATAGGCAGGTAGTGGTCACATCAAAGTCAGTGAGATCAAACAGCCAGGTGCAAAGTGAAGGAGCAGTGGTGTCCTTCCTGCTGGGCTATCTTGGCAGCCGCAAGATAAATTCTCAGGGTCTGTCTGAGGCAAGCAGCTGGAGGTCCTTGAGAATATCTTTGGCTATAACATAGATAATTAGTGAGGGAGGGCCTACAACTTCTCTCTAGTTAGTAAAGCAATTCTGCCTTATGTGGGACTGCTCTGATGATGAGAGCCTAACTGCTGTCTCTAACTTTGGAGACACCCTGTCTGGTAAGACAGCTTCTTTGTAAAGATTCCAAGCTAATTACAGCTAGTAAATCAATTAGGATTATTGAAACACTGTGGAGGCCAGGAAATAATGTTTAATCTCAGTTTTAGCTAATAACGAAATATTTCTCAGGGCACCTTTATGCCTGAAAAAACAAAGCACACAGATCTCTCCATAGACTTTAGCAGAGACCAATCTGGAACACAACTGAGCTAGGAGATGTCAGCAAATGACTACCTCAGGAGACTGACTCCTTTTGAAGCGTACACCTCAGGTTCATGATCAGGTTTTTAGGCCTGTCACACAGACACAACTGAAGTAGATGAGTGCTGCGTGACATGCTGGTATATCTGTGAAGTGTTTGCAAGTGGATCAAGCTGCCAAAGCTAACTCATGTGGACTGAACTGCTGATTTCCTGACAAAGTAGATGGGATTTGCTCCAATGAAAAATTTCTGAACAGGTCCACTTCCCCCATATCCTAATAACCTTTATCTTCCACTACCTCTGGTGGGTAGTTGGCTACAAGGAAGGTTAAAGCTTTTAAGAACCTGTATTAAAAGTAGGTTTTGGAAAAATTAAGGTTACAACCCATCTATACCACTCCTTGTCATTTGCCCAAATGACTCGCCATCCTACAGATACAAGCTCAGCCATGTGCATTGCTCTATTCACAACAGAAAAAAAAGGAAACAACCTAAACATCCTTCAACAGATGAATGGATAAGGAAAGTGTGGTGCACATTCACCATGAAATAACCGCTCTGCTGTAAAGGAACATGAAATCATGAACTTGGCAGATAACTGGATGGAAATAGAAGATATTATACTAAGTGAAGAAATCCATAGTAAACATGGGAACCAGGAAAGTCTAGAGGGACCATGACAGGAAAAGTAGGAGCTGCAGAGGTGGAGAGCATTAGGACACTGCTGTGAAGGGGGAATTTGGAAGTTGGTACATTTAACTACAGAGTGGGGAGGAAGCACAACACAGGGGGAGAGAGGGAAGGGGATAACTAAGAATGCTTTAAAAAGCCACAAGGAAATGTAATGTTAGACGTTTTCTTACAACACATATACAATGTATAGATCTATGAGTATGTGCTTTAAATGGCATCATGTGACTTTGAGTGTTGGTGCCTCCCCAAGTGCCATAAATAATTTAACAAAATCCCCAGTGCCAGGCATTAGAAATATCTCTTCAAGTAGTTTTTCAGGGGACCCCAAGAGATTCCCCAACAGTTTAGGCCAATGCCAATACCCTTAGCTATGTCCCAGAACGTGAAGGTAAAACTCCACTGCTGAGATATCACAAGTTCAGACACAGGGCTGCAGACAGAGCAGAGCTGGAGGCCTCTTTCCTGAGGACAGCTTCATAGTGTCACAGGATGCTGTGCAAACCAAAAGACAAAATCAATCGATAGAGCTACTCTGATGGATATTTTCCTGTCAACTTGACACAAGCTAGAGTCACTTGAGAGGAGGAAGCCTCAATTAAGAAAATGGTCTCCATAAGATCAGCTGCAGGAAGTACCTCCAGGAGAAGAGCTGGTCTCACAGGAGTGCAGCTGACACACCTGCAAGCACAGGTAAGACCACCACTTCTGCTCAGAGGGACCCTCCTGGAACCCTCAGGTCACAGGAACCTAGGAGTGGCCTGGGACAGGGATCTTCTGGTTTCCTTCTGTGCCTGGAGCTGATCTGTGCCACAGCACTATGTACACAAATACTGCCAGGAGAGAGCTGGTCTCCCAGGAGTGCCAACAAACCTCTGAGCACAGGAAAGACCACCACTTCTCTTCAAATTCCTGGCCCAAGAGGAACCCTCCCAAAGCCATCAGGACACAGGAACCAAGGAACAGCTGAAAACAGGATCCTTCTGGTTTCTGTACCCCAGAGCTGACCCTGGACCATAGCACTCCATACCTAAATTCCTCCCAGAGAGAGCTGGTCTCCCAGGAGTACTGACACACAGGCTTGCAGGAGGGACAAGCCACAGTCACAGATAGCAAGACCAGGTAACATCAGAGATAACCAGATGGCAAGAGGCAAGGCCAAGAATATAAGCAATAGAAACCAAGGCTACTTGGCATCATCAGAACCCAGTTCTCCCACCACAGTGAGTCCTGGATACCCACACACCAGAAAAGCAAGACTCTTATTTAAAATCACATCTCACGATGATCATAGAGGACTGTAAGAAGGATATAAATAACTCCCTTAAAGAAATACAAGAGAACACAGGTAAATAGGCAGAAGCCCTTAAAGAAGAATCACAGAAATCTCTTAAAGAATTATAGGAAAACACAACCAAACAGGTGAAGGAACTGAATAAAACCAATGAGGATCTAAAACTGGAAATAAAGACAATAAAGAAATCACAAAAGGAGACAAACCTGGAGATTAAAAAAAAAACTAGGAATAAAATCAGGAGTCATAGATGCAAGCATCACCAAGAGAATACAAGAGATAGAAGAGAGACTCTCAGGGGCAGATGATACCATAGAAAACATTGACACAACAGTCAAAGAAAATGCAAAATGCAAAAAGACCCTAACTCAAAACATCCAAGAAATCCAAGACACAATGAGAAGACCAAACCTAAGGATAATAGGTATAGAAGAGAGTGAAGACTCCCAATTTAAATATCTTCAACAAAATTATAAAAGAAAACTTCCCTAACCTTAAAAAGAGATGCCCATAAACATACAAGAAGCCTACAAAACTCCAAATAGATTGGACCAGAAAAGAAATTCCTCCTGCTACATAATAGTCAAAACACCAAATGCACAAACAAAGAAAGAATTTTAAAATAAGAAAGGGGAAAAGGCCAAGTAACATATAAAGGCAGGCCTATCAGAATTACACCAGACTTCTCACCAGAGACTATGAAAGCTAGAAGATCCTGGGCAGATGTCATACAGACCCTAAGAGAACACAAATGCCAGCCCAGGCTACTATACCCAGCAAAACTCTCAATCACCATAGATGGAGAAAACAAGATATTCTATGAAAAAAAAAAAAAACAAATTTACACAGTATCTTTCCACAAGTCCAGTCCTACAAAGGATAATAGATGGAAAACATCAACATAAGGAGGGGGGAAACTACACCCTAGAAAAAGCAAGAAAGTAATCTTCTTTCAACAAACCCCAAAGAAGATAGCCACACAAGCATAAAGATAACAGCAAAAATAACAGGGAGCAACAATCACTTTTCCTTAATATCTCTTAATATCAATGGATTCAGTTCCCCAATAAAAAGACAGGCTAACAGACTAGATATGTAAACAGGACCCAGTATTTTGCCACATACAGGAAATGCACCTCAGTGTCAAAGACAAACACTACTTCAGAGTAAAGGGCTGGAAAACAATTTTCCAAGCAAACAGTCCCAAGAAACAAGCTGTACTAGCCATTCTAATATCGGATAAAATTGACTTTCAACCAAATGTCAACAAAAAAAGATAAGGAAGAACACTTTATACTCCTCAAAGGAAAAATCTACCAAGATGAACTCTCAATTCTGAACCTCTATGCTCCAAATGCAAGGGCATCTACATTCATAAAAGAAACTTTACTAAAGCTCAAAGCACACATCACACCTTACACAATAATAGTGGGAGATTTCAACACCCCACTCTCAGCAATGGACAGATCATGGAAACATAAACTAAACAGAGACACAGTGAGACTAACAGAAGTTATGGGGCAAATGGATTTAACAGATATCTATAGAACATTTCATCCTAAATCAAAAGAATATACCTTCTTCTCAGCACTTCATGGTACCTTCTCCAAAAATGACCATATAATCAGTCACAAAATAGACCTCAACAGATATAAAAAGATTGAAATAATCCCATGCTTCCTATCAGATCACTACGGATTAAGGCTAGTCTTCAATAGCAACAAAAACAACAGAAAGCACACATATAAATGGAAGCTGAACATGGAAGCTCTACTTGATGATAACTTGGCCAATGAAAAAATAAAGAAATTATAGATTTTCCAAAAAAAAAAAAAAAACTGGAGAGAGCATATGCTAGCAGATTAACAGCACACCTGAAAGCTCTAAAACAAAAAGAAGAAAATACATCCAAGAAGAGTAGATGGCAGGAAATTACCAAATTCAGGGCTGAAATCAACCAAAGTAGAAATAAAAAGAACTATACAAAGAATCAACAAAACCAGGAGCTGGTTCTTTGAGAAAATCGATGAAATAGATAAACCCTTAGCCAGACTAATCAGAGAGTAGAGAGACAGTATCCAAATTAATAAAATCAGAAATGAAATGGGAAATATAACAACAGAAAATGAGGAAACTCAAAAAATCATTGTACTACAAAAGCCTATAATCAATATAACTGGAAAATCTGGATGAAAAGGACAATTTTCTAGACAGATACCAAATACCAAAGTTAAATCAGGACCAGATAAACCATCTAAACAGTCCATAACCCCTAAAGAAATAGAAGCAGTCATTAAAAGTCTCCCAACCAAAAAAGGCCCAGGACCAGATGGGTCCAGCTATACCACTCCTGGGCATATACCCAGTAGATGCTCCAACATGTAATAAGGACACGTGCTCCACTATGTTCATAGTAGCCTTATTTATAATAGCCAGAAGCTGGAAACAACCCAGATGTCCCTCAACAGAGGAATGGATACAGAAAATGTGGTACATCTACACAATGGAGTACTACTCAGCTATTAAAAAAAATGACTTCCTGAAATTCACAGACAAATAGATGGAACTTGAGAGTATCATTCTGAGTGAGGTGACTCAGTCACAAAAGAACAAACATGGTATGTACTCACTGACAAGTGGATATTAGCCAAAAAGTTCAGAATACCCAAGATTCAATTCACAGACCATATGAAGCCTAAGAAAAAGGAAGACCAAAATGTGGATGCTTCAGTGCTTTTTAGAAGGGTGAACAAAATACTCACAGAAGGAAATATGGAGATAAAGTGTGGAGCAGAGACTGAAGGAAGGGCTACCCAGAGACTGCCCAACCTGGGGATCCATCCCATGTACAGTCACCAATCTGGGATGTTATTGTGGATGCTGGGAAGTGCTTGCTGATGAAAGTCTGATATGGCTGTCTCCTGAGAGGCTCTGCCAAAGCCTGACAAATACAGAGGCAGAAGCTCGCAGCCAACCATTGCACTGAGCTCAGGGATCCCCGATGGAGGAGTTGGAGAAGGGACTGAAGGAGCTAAGGAGGGTTGCAGCCCCATGGAGGGAGCAACAGTGTCAACAGGTCAGACCCTCAGAGCTCCAGGGACTGGACCACCAACCAAAAAATATACATGGAGGGACCCATGGTGCTGGCCACATATGTAGCAGAGGATGGCCTTGTTGGACATCAGTGGGAAGAGGGGCCCTTGGGCCTGAAGGTGTTTGATGCCCCAGTGTAGGGAAATGCCAGGGCGGGAGCTTGGGAGTGGGTGGGTGTGAGAACACCCTCATAGGGGGTGGGGGATGGGATACGGGGTTTCGGAAGGGAAGACCTGGGAAGGGGAAAACATTTGAAACATGAATAAAGAAAATATCCAATCAAAAAAAAAATCAGCTGCAGGCAAGACTGTGGGGCATTTTCTTAATTAGTGATCCATGTGGGAGAGATCAGTCCATTGTGGGTCCTGGTTTTATAAGAAAGCAGCCTGAGCAAGCCACTAGGAACCCTAGTAAGTAGCACCCCTCCATGGCCTCTGCATCAGTCCCCAAATCCAGGTTCCCGCCCTGTTTGAGTTCCTGTCCTGACTTCCCTAATGATTAACAGTGCTATGAAAATGTGAGTCCAGTAAACCATGTTGCTTTGGTCATGGTGTCTCATCCCAGAAACTCTAGAAACTCTAGCTAGCACATCTACCCAACTATGAACAACAGCAATGACCAACACAGCCAGATAAACCTAAGTGTGCAATGGGGCACTTACATCTTGGAAGCCACCAACAGCCATCTAATTGGACTTAAGCCCCACTCAGTTGAGGGAATGCTCTAACCCAGCCAAGTACCTGTGAGTGGAGAGGTTACAGGCCCTAGAGAAGCATCTACTACTGCCATTTTCTAAAACAATACACTATCTGACTCCCTAGGGGTTTCATTTATTTTATTATTTTTAAATGTGTTTGTGAGCACAGCTAAAGAGGCCAGAAGAGGCCAAATCCCCAGGAGTGGAAGTTTCAGGCAGTGGAAACCAGACCCTGCAGGAACAGAGAGAGCCTTTACCTGCAGAGCCTATTTGCTTGATACTTGTTTGTTTTCCTCTTCTCGCTCTTGTACTGGAGGCGGGTCTTACTGTGCAGTTGGCCTCAGCCCCTGAGGGATGTTAGTTAGCACAGGTCTGTGTCCAGCCTCGATGCCTTGCTTATTCTTAAATTATATTTTTGTGTCATCACATTATATCTGTGCTGTTGATTTCAATCAGCACTATACCTTCAGGGTTTATGACGTGATGTGAGTAATATTTTAGGGGCCAGGGCTTAGGCTCTCACCAACAAAAGCCAAAAGGCTTCAGCTGCCACACCCTCACACCATCATGCACCCAAGTCCCCTGAACCCTGCGCTGAGAGAAACCTTCCCTCTTCAGTTGCTTCTGTGACCTCAGAACTGTGAGAAAAGTCGCTAATACACACAGCTAGGGTCTCATTCTGTAGACCTGGCTGGCCTGGAACTCTCAGCAATCCTCCTGTACTGGGAACCCTCCTCTCTCCTTTTTTTTAAAGGCAGAATCTCTCACTGAACTCGAAGCTCATCCATAAGCCAGACTGTCCAGCCAGTGAACCTTAGGGACCCTCTTGTCTCTGCCTCTCCAGCACTGGAGTGATAAATATGTGTTGCTGCACCCAGATTTCACATGGGCACAGGGGCCTCATGCTATGCAGAAGCCTCTGAAGCAACTCTCTGTTAGGGTTCAAGAAATCACTGAAGGAAGACCCCAGACTCAAACAGTATGCAAGAACAAAGAAACAACCAGCATGCCGAGGTCACCACTACTTCAGAATGGCAACCCTGGACAAAGACATTCAAGCCCCTTTTATAACAGAACTTGCTTATTAAACCTACTTGCTTCCGAGATAAAACACATATAAAACCTAAAGCACATTCCAAGGTGTTGTAAAAATCATTAACTAAATATCGTAAAGAAGGAACTAAAGATTTATACAACAGGTGCAAGAACGGAAGGTAAAATATTGACTGGGTTTATCTATATGAAACTTCAAGGACAACTTAGTTATGATTTTTAACTTTCCATGAACCAGTAAGCTAGTAACAAATAATGAACGTTTAGCCAGATAATTACTTCTGGTGGCTATGCACGTAAACATTGTCAGTTATAAACCTCCTATTCAATTTACGTGCAAACTTGTAGTGAACTTTTTACCATGTGATCTCGCACTCTGAAAGTCATAAAATGATGAGAATAAAGAGCAGAGACAGGCTTCCCTCCCTTTTTTTCCTGAGGCTTCAACTTAGAGCCTTGCACTTCCTGCATAGATAGAACAAAGGCTACGTCACCTAGCCTTCCACTGTTTTACTATGAGGTGCTAAACCAGAGACTGCAGCTTCTAGCCCCAGAGCAACTCAGACAGGCAGACCACCTGTAGAAGCAAAGTACCTTACACTTCCAGTGGGTAGATGGGATCACTGCAGTCAAACTCCCTGTGCTTTGCCTCCCCAGCAGCCATGCCCCGCACCCCAGTGGCAGGGCATAATGCAGACCCACAACTTTTGGCAGCTGATGATGACATAGGCACTGTCACTGCATTACTGAAAGTGGGCTGCCAGGAAACTTGGTAATGTCAAGTGAGTTCAGAAACCCCAGTATCCTCATACCTGAGGACGGTAGGTGTTTTACCTACTTCAGACCAGGTTCCTGTCCTGTAACAAATGACCACAACATCCCATGGAGAGAACCATGACAATCAGTCATGTAGGGGTAGCAACTGAGGCCCCTCCACATACAGATGAGGCATCCCTAACATCTCAGACCAAGCCGATAGAAAACATCTGCTTTTAGACCCCAACATACCCCAAAATGTATATAAGACCCTGTCCACAAAGAATAAAGCATGAGAGTTGTTCCATCAAAGATCATCCGAGAACATGTATCATATAGAGCTGTATCACTGGGGAAGAGAATTCTCTCCCAAACATCCCCACTGGAAACTGCTCAAGCTTACCTTAGTCACTGCCTGCTCAGAGACCCTAACCTTGGCTCCTAGCTGCCTTCTTGCATGGACTCTGTAACAGCCAGTGGCTGTGGAAGAGACCTGTGCACCCTGCTGACTAGCTGAGCCCCTCACCCCATGCACTGCACCTTGAGCCCCCCACCCCCATGTCCTGTACCCTGAGGAAGGTCAAACCCCTTCCCTTGGAAGAGTACAACTCTTTGGCTGCTCTGGTCAGGCCAGAGCCCCACAGATCTGTGCAAACAGTCTCATACACAGACCAGCAGGGGGAGTTGGGTTTTTCCAACATTTCTCTCTCTTATTTATTATAAAAGGCAAAGAGATATTTAGGCATAACTGATGAGGAATGCTGACGGGGACACTGTACTCTTTAGACTGCTTCCTGCTGTCTGGAGCTTCCACATTGTGGGGGCACTACTGATCCTTACCATCAGGACATATTTGGTCGTCATGAGTCTCTGGCTCCGTGGCTAGCAGTTGGTAATCTAACAATAGCTGATTAATCATTTGATTAGAGATTTTTATAATTTGTTATTGGAGTAAAGTAAAGAAAAAATTGATAAAGCAGAGTGCCATTAGTTAAAGAAAGAAAATGCTGATGAAGCCCGGGAAGGGAAGTATCTACTTCTACACGGGGCTCAGAGGCTGGAGGTATCAAGTCGTACTTTACAGCTTTGGAGGCCTGAAGTTGTTGGATTTTGTTTTTCACTATACCCAAATGGTTGACATAGAAGCAGCATTCCTCTCAGAGGAAAGGGCAAAGGCCGCCTTTTTCAGCTGTAAGAACATCTATTCCTGGTTGGTTGTGGAGTACCACAACAGCCAAGAAGTCATTTGTCCTAGAAGGCTGAATATAGTTTGGGACAGCCATTGGATGTCCAGGATGAACTGGGAAGAAAACTGATGATACAAAATCAGGGGTGTGGTTAGTCAGCTGCCCCAGTGATAACACCCAGTTCTTCCTGTACAGACAGAACCGCCTTTTATTATGTCGGGCAGCAATTGAGTCCACAACTGGAGTCAGTAGGGGCTCTTCTCCTTGTATCACCCCAACATGGGGAAGAGAAATACAAGTGTACAAACTCCTGACCAACTAGCAGGTAGAAGGACTTGAGTACCACAGAGAATTGAGATGCTGTGAATGGTAGGCACTGGGTATAAGGCGAGTTGTCAAGGACTAAGAGTTTTTTGCAGTCTAAGAAATTTAATACCACTACAAAATGTGTCCTGGATGGCTTAAGGCAGTTATGACCATGGAGAAATGTTGACTCACCTCCTCTACCTCCCCTGTCCCCAGGGGAGTAGTTGGGGACATATTTTCTCTTGATTTTAATCATGCTCACCTAGTGCCAGGTGTTGAGCAAACTGTAGAGCTTACTGACAAAACCTATTCCTACCTGGGATCCCATGGATCCATAATATAGAAGTAAAGGGCCTCATTTTGTCCATAATGGAGGAAGTCAGAATGAACATGCACATCTGACAAATGTTATTGGCAAGACCAGTATGAGCAGCCTCCATATCTATCTGGCTACTCTTTACAATTGTCCTCTGTCTGGTCATAGCAGACATTGTCAAAAAGATTATTGAATGAAGGAGGAGAGATGGATAGGTGTGATGGGAAATCTAATTGGCCCCAGACAGCCTGCTATGGAGCAATTTCCTAGCCATATGGCAGGGTTGTTTGTTGCAAGGGAGCATTTCTTGAATCTCAAATTTCCATATGTAAGATTTATTCTGGACAGAAGCAAACAAGAGGATTAGGGGGAAATGTCTATGTCCTATCCATTAGAGTCCAGCATGACTGCCGGAGTGAAGCCTCATTCTTCTGGAACTAGGGATAAGGTGGTTGACCTTGATGTTCTGTGAAATTAAGGGAGCAGGGCCCTGTTGGTGTTGATATGTAGGAAGGGAAGTTATCTTGAGGCAGAGGAGTGAAGGGCTTGAGATGGGATAGTTGACTCCAAATGAGGAAGACACTCAAGCTTAGCAGCTATGTGGATTACAAAAGTTAACTTGGAGGGTCCCTGACCTTTAGGGGAAAGTGGTGAAGGCTGATGGTCCAGAGGGGAGAGAGGAACCTGATCCCTAGTGTTAACTGGGCACAGACAGGAGTTGGCCTGTGGCCAAGGTAGGTAGTGCTTAGTAAAGTTCCATAGTAGGGAACAGAGATGACAGAGTAACAGAGTAAGTAGGTGAGCAGGGAGAGGCGAGGGTTTGGGTGAAGATGTAGTCAGAACCAATCATCTATATATGAGCTAAACTGGTGAGATGCAAAGAGATCACTTGGGGAGAGCACATAGCCTCAGAAGGGCCACAGTAGAAGTTTTACCCAATTGAGATGAAGTTCTTGTGACAGTTGGACAACGGTGTTTCTTAAAGAGCAGTTAGCTTGTTCTAACTCGGACTCAGAGTATGGAAATGGTAAGAGATGTTGAGGGCTTTGGATAGGGTTTGGGAAATAGGGGCAGTGAATTCAGGGCCATAGTCTAACTGGAGGAAGGCAGAAATTCCAAAGTGGGGAATCATCTCCCAGAGGAGGAGGTTGAAAACTGTCTGAGCCCTTCTGTTGGTGGTGGCAATGCCTCTATCCACCCTGCAAAGACCAGGAGGAGTCTAACACATGAGTGTACAAATACTCATAAAACCCTGTGGGTGGGGTTCCTTCCAACCTTAGATCATTTATGTTCCTGAATGAAAGACACAAACACAGCCTTATATTTTAATATGCCTTAAGCAGCACAATAGCTGGGCAGCTGTCCACACTCTGCTGTTAGAATCCACATTCTATTGATAACCCCATTATTATTTACTATGTTTCATGTAAGCTGTTCTTAGCTCCAATTAGTCAGCCTCTGGCTCACATTCTCTTGGTCCCTAGCTTAGGGTTTACTCCTCACTTCTCTATCCCATAGCGACTGTCTTTTCTCTCCCTTCCTCATGGTCTCAAACCCTGGAAACCTAACACACACACACACACACACACACACACACACACGCACACCACCCTCACCTCTCACCCCTCCACCTCCACAACCCCCACTCCCCCCTCCCTGTCTGTGTCTCTTCTCCACAACTATTGACTGCTGGTATCTTTACTTACCAATCAAAATTAACTGGGGGCAGGGTCCCTCAGGCTACTGCAGACTACAAATCTCAGCCCAGCACTTAGCGCTACAATAGTAAAAGACAAAACCTCAACACTAAGACAATTAACTGGAAGCACATGGGTAAAGTCAAGTTAGGGAGCCTCTGACCTGGTGAGTTGGAAAAGTGGGGCTGCAATAACGAGTTGGGGTCTGTCATGTGACAGATTTTACAAGAGGCACTAACCGTCCATAAGAAACACAAATCCTTGGGGGTAGGCTGCAGCTGGGTTTAAACAAAGTGAGACAAAGATTGGCCACTAGGATGGAAGAGCTGGTGTAGTTCGAACAGAATTCGTGACTGTTGAGGGGTGATAGTGGGGATGTAAGTGATAATGCAAGAATGTCCCGCAGTGGGTGAGACAGGTCTGGGCCTCCAGTCCAGTTCAGTTATCCTTTAGAGATGATGGAATTGTCGGTATGGTGGGAGCATCACTGGACAATTCTTTCAGCAGTGGGGAGACAGATGGCTTTTAGCATGCCCATGACTTGGTCTGAGTTGATCATTGGCCCTCCTTTTGTAGTAGTTTTTTAGTAGTTTGCACTCTTTCCATGTAGCTTTGTGTGCCAGGAGGATGCGAAACGCTTCTTTGGAGTCTGTGTAGACATTTAGAGATTGTCCTTATGATGAATGGAATGCACAGTAAAAGCTATTAGTTCAGCCTGTTGATTAGCAGTGTTCGGGCGGTGGTGCATGCCTTTAATCCCAGCACCTGGGAGGCAGAGGCAGGTGGATTTCTGAGTTCGAGGCCAGCCTGGATCTACAGAGTGAGTTCCAGGACAGCCAGGGCTACACAGAGAAACCCTGTCTCGAAAAAAACAAAACAAACAAACAAAAACAGCGGTGTGGGCAGGGAGAGCCTGTGCTTCAGCCGCCTCAGTATCTGACATGATGGCATAGCTTGCTTTTCAGGTGTCCTCGTGTACAAGGGAGCCGGTCTCTGCCAGGTATAGATGCCTGAGGCAATGTCCCCTCTTGTATGTGTGAGGGATGGGGCAGAGTTCCTCTAAGGTTTCAGTGCAAGAATGAGATGGGGAGTAGTTTGTGTAGTCAGGGAAGATTTGAGATGTTGAAGGGTATGCATGATTGGAAAGTAAGTGTAGTGTCTTCTGCTAGGCCACCTGGAGAGAAAGAGTCCAGGGGGAAATGTGGGGCGAGGGAGTTTTTTCTTAGAAGGTTGGAGATTTGGAGATAATAGGTGTAAGTCCCCAGAGGCTCTGGAGAGAGAGTGCATACTGAATTTTCGTGGTATATTGTGTAGGGTCCTGTAATTAGATGACAACAGGGGAATGGTGTTTAGCAACAAAGGAGTTCTTGACATCACAAACTCAGGGTGGGGGGTGGACATCTGGGAGCAAATGATGTGCTGAAACCAGTTGGTTGGGTGACTAGGAAAGAGAGGCTGCTGACAAGCTTAGGATCAGGTGAATGGGGGGAGCAAAGGATAGAGGCTTCTACTTTGGCTGGAAGATCTCTTCCCAATAAGGATACAGGATAGGTTGGCACCACCAGAAAAGAATGGGTGACAGAAACACCCCTGAAAAATGCAATTGAATGGTAGGGTCTTGTGTTTGTAAGGCTGTGCCCCCATACCCTAGCAATAGGAAAATGAGGAGAGGTGTGTCCCCAAAACTCTGACAAGATTAAATAACTGGCCCTGGTGTCCAGGAGAAAGGAGATGGGCCACCTGGATACTGTAATGACTACTCAGGGCTCCCTGTCAGAGATGACAGAGTTCAGGCCAAAGCAGCCCAGCCCCCTTCGTTCATTCATTGCCTAGGAGATCTGCTAGAGGGTGAGCTGGGCCTAATGTCCCCGCACTGTGGGGAAGGGAAGTGAACAGGAGTCAACAGCCAATGCTCTTGTTTTTAAAACTTTTTATTAATTCTTTGTGAATTTCACATCATGCATCCCAATCCCACTTATCTCCCCACATCCCTTTGTATCTGACTTCTACCCTTGCAGACTA
>JADRCD010097061.1:0-10717 GCA_019843815.1 Montemys delectorum | reverse complement strand
AAAAAAAAAATGAAGCCACTATTTTATAAATGAGTAGTACTCCATTGTGTAAAGTACCACATTTTCTGTATCCATTCCTTCTTTGAAGGACATCTGGGTTCTTTACAGCTTCTGGTTATTATAAATAAGGCATCTATGAACATAGTGCAACATGTATCCTTGTTATATGTTGGAGAATCTATTGGGTATATAACCAGGAGTGGTAATGCTGGGTCCTCAGGTCCAATTTTCTGAGGAACCACCAGACTGATTTTGAGAGTGGTTGTACCAGATTCATTCCCTCCAACAATGGAGGAATGTTACTCTTTCTGCACATCATTGCCAGCATCTACTGTCATTTGAGTTTTTGAACTTAATCATTCTAATTGGTATGAGGTAGAATCTCAGCCTTGTTTTGATTTGTATTTCCCTGATAACTAAGGATGTTGAACATTTCATTAGGTGCTTCAGTATTCCTCAGTTGAGAATTCTTTGTTTAGCTCTTTACCCCATTTTTAAGAGGGTTGTTTGTTTCTCTGTAGTCTAACTTCTTGAGTTCTTTGTATATATTGAACATTAGACCTCTATTGGATGTAGGGTTGGTGTTAGCATCAGGGTATCCAAAGCTTGTGGCGATGCATGGGTGGGTCCACAGACCTGTTGTCAGGGCAACAGCCACCATATTCCCAGAATCCATTGGGCTTACCACCCACCTTTATCTGCAGCCACTAAGAAGAATCCATAAATATACAGGGAACATTCCTCCATCTCTCTCTCTACCCCTCCTCTCCGCAGGACATACCAATTTCTACCACATAAGCTGTGCCTCACCTGGTCTATCAGGTGGGGCTAGCCTCTGCTCAGGCCCACACCTACCCATTCAGTTTCACATTTTCCATTTACCAGTCTGCTATAATTCTCACACAGACACCAGCATAATAATTGGTAGGATCAGTCAAGGGGAGGACCTCCAGCTTCCCAGATATAGCCTGGCCAGCCTTCTCTGGGAACCACAGGGTTTACAGTCACACCTCCCAGTTGACATATGTCTTAGGACTTCTGCCATTGGTTGCCCCTTCCTAGAAAGCAACTCTCATTCCCATTTTTTCTGGGCTCTTGCAGCCAAAAAATCCTTGGATCCAGGGTGGGTTGCTTTCTATAGCAGACCCAGGGTCTGCTGGGTAGCTACAAGGGGGTTCTCGTGATGACTTGAACCACTAGTTTTGGCTGTTACTTCTTGTTTTTTGGACTGTACTCCCACAAATGGGTGTCAGAATGTCTTTGACTGTACCTCCAGGAACCCCACTGGGAAGTCTCCTGGAAAATTTCAAATCTTTAAAGCTAACACCTGACTTGAAGGCATCAAAATTAATATATCTCTACTATAAGATCTGGATTAAATATCAACTAGATAGGAGTTCAAAATGGCCACTTAATGGCAACCTAGATCCAACTATTTTAAAGAATCTTAATACATACTGTCAGCAAACTAGTAAATGAAAGGAGGTTCCCTATGGCTAAGCATTTATCTATCTCTTTTCCAATCCGTCCTTGTGCTCTTCTTGTTCTCCAACCCAACTTCGCTTAGACTTGAAATCTACACAACCTCTTCTAGATGGTGCTACAATGCTAATGAACCACTCCCTTTTTGCCGCAGATCTGTCTCCATGCTGTTGAAAACCCAAACTGCTGCCTCAGTTTCTCTTCCTCACCAGGATGCCCCAGAGCCTGCTAGCTCTGCCTCTCCAAACCTCTCCCCTTCTTCTGTGCCAGCTGTGGGCTGCTCCAAATGCCCCACATTGGCAGCTACCTTCACCCCTCCTCTCAGCCACTCTAAGGCTACAACCATACCTCCAAGTCCTTCCTCCCCAGAGACACCTGACCCAGCACTGGTCCTACCTCTAAGGGAAGTTTCTGGAGTAGATGGTCTTGTCAGATTACATGTTCCATTCTCACTTAGTGAGCATTCACAAATAGAAAACAGGCTGTGGTCACATACTTCTAACTCTTCCAAGTTTATTAAAGAGTTCCAGTATATCACTCAATCTTACAGCTTAACTTTCCATGATGTTCATATGACCCTTACCAATAACTTACTTCCTGAGGAACGCAGACGAGTCTGGGAAGCAGCAAGAGTGCATGCAGATGGAATTCACCAAACAGACCAAATTGGCTCTGAGACAGTACTGGACCAGGATCCCCAATGGAATTACAATTCTGCAGGTAATATTTTAGCAAGAGACAGGTTCATTACATGCCTTCTGGCTGGTCTTAGAAAAGTGGCCTTAAAGCCAGTAAATTTTGAAAAACTCCAAGAGGTTGTCCAGGACAAGCAGGAGAATTCATCTCAATTTTTAGAATGCCTTATGAAGGCTTTGTTACAACATACCCATTTGGATCCTGAAAATCCAGAAGGTAAGCAACTTCTGATGACCTACTTCTTTTCCCAGAGCTACTCTGACATAAGAGCTAAACTTAAAAAACTGGAGAGGAGATCCCAACTCCACAAGCAGAAGTCTTAGCACTGGCCTTCAAAGCGTACCATGGGAGAGATGATAAAGTCCGCAAACAAAAATACCATATGCTGGCAAAGGCTGTCTGACCAGCCCCAGCCACTAACCTGGACTCATGGTCTCTTAAGACTCAGAGACCATCAGGTACCTGCTACAAATGTGGTAAAAAAGGTCATTGGGCAAAAGCCTGCCCTAACTTCTGCAAGCCAAGAGGGTCATGCCCTAGGTGCCATCAAGAGGGACATTGGGCTGTTGATTGCCCTCAGGTAACACAAAACAAAGGGACATCACTCCCAAATAACCCTCCAACTGACCTTCTAGGCTTGGCTATGGCTGACTGAGGAGGCCCAAGGTGCCCTGACCCAACCACTGCCATCATTAGCAGGGAGCCCCAAGTAAATATCTTGGTATGTGGGCAGTCTGTCTCCTTCCTCTTGAATACTAGAGCCACTTACTAAGTCCTGACAGAGTTTTGGGGACCCCACTTTTCCTTCTGGTTCTCTTATTGTCGGGGTAGGAGGATGACCTTACTTCCCTGTCCAGACCTCACCATTTAGTTACGTTTTTAGGGGTGTACTTCTCACCCATTCCTTTTTGGTAGTGCCAACATGTCCTGTCCCCTTATTTGGAAAGGATCTTTTATCTAGGCTGGGAGCTTCTATTTCCTTTGCTCCCCACATTCGCCTAAACCCATGCTTGCCAGAAGTTCCTCTGCTCCTTCTCCTAGCTAGGCAACCTACTAACACTACCATTTTATTTCCTTTACTAACTTCTCAGGTAGATCCCCAAGTCTGGGACGTCCAGAACCCCTCTGTTGCTAAACATCATTCTCCTGTTGTCGTCCAGTTACTGGACTCTACCAGGTACGTAACTGAAGCTCAATACCCTCTCTCTCTCCAGAGCCTCAGGGGACTTAAGCCTATTATTTCTGACCTCTTTAGAAAAAAACTCCTTTGCCCTACCTCTTCTCCCTTTAACACTTCTATACTAGCAGTTAAGAAGCCTAATGTTAACTATCGCCTGTTTCAACATCTCAGGTGCATTAATTCTGCAGTAGTTCCTCTCCATCCTGTTGTGGCTAATCCTTACACATTTCTTTCCACTATCCCTTTGGGGACTTCCCATGTTTCAGTCTTAGATCTCAAGGATGCATTCTTCTCTATCCCTCTAGATGCCCAGTCACAAAACATATTTGCCTTTACCTAGACAGATCCTGATACCCACTTTTCTACCCCACTTACCTGGACTGTTCTACCTCAGGGATTCCAGGATATCCCACATCTATTTGGTCAAGACTTGGCTTCTGATTTACTCTCCTTGTCGCTCCCTAAATCTAAGATTATACTTTATGTAGAAGATGTACTTCTCTGTAGCCCCTCTCTAGAAATCAGCCAAGCTGACACCTCTACTCTTCTAAATTCCCTCTCCAGTCAAGGCTACAGGGTTTCATCTTCTAAAGTCCAACTGTCCACCCATCAGGTCACCTATTTGGGACTAACAACTACCCCAACCCACAAGGCTGTTACCTTAGATAGAATCTCATTCAGTCTCTAACTGTTTCTTCTACAAAGGAAGAGATTTTATCATTCCTAGGAATAGCTAGCTTTTTACATTTGTGGATTCCTTCCTTTTCCCTCCTTTCTATTTCCCTATATGAAGCAGCATTAGACCCCACTCACAAGCCTCTTCTCAAACCTATCACCAAGCTCTTTCAGAGGCCTCAACAGGCTCACCTTAAGGCCCCAGCTTTACATCTCCCTGACCTGACTCATCCTTTTTCCCTCTATGTAACTGAAAAAGAGGGATTTACCCTTGGAGTCTTAGGTAATCAACTGGGACCCTCTTTTGCACCTGTAGCTTATTATCAAAAGAACTAGATCTAACCATCCAGGGATGGGTACCTTGTATCTGTACCTTAGCAGCTGCTGAACTTTCTATTAGAGAGTCAAAAAACCAAAACTTTGTGTCACCTATAACTGTCTTCTCTTCTCATAACTTGTCACAGGTCCTAACTTATAAAGGCTTACAGACTCTACCTCCTTCTAGGGTTTTTTCCCTTCAGGTAGCTCTAATAGAGGATTCTATACTCATCTTCCAATCATGCCCACCTTTTAATATTTCCAGTCTTCTTCCTCGACCTAATACTGACCACTCCCTATCTCACTACTGCACTGAAACTTTAGAGGAACTATTACCTCATCCTTCACACATACAAGAGGGCACATTGTCTCAGGCCATCTATACCTGGTATACAGATGGCAGCTCCTTTTTACATGAAGGGGCTTGAAAAGCTGGTTATGCCATGGTGTCAGACACCAAGGTGGTAGAGGCACAGGCCTTTCCTATTCATACAACCAATCAATTGGCTGAACTAATAGCTCTTACTCGTGCCTTTCAACTGGCACAGGGAAAATTCCACAACATCTACACAGATTCCAAATATGCTTTTCATATCCTTCTGTCTCACTCTGCTATCTGAAAGGAGTGTGGGTTTCTTATTATGAAAAGAGGATCAGTAACTAATGCAAACCAAATTTTGGCCATGCTAAAGGCCTCCCATCTTCCCACAGACATTGGGATTGTCCACTGTAGACCACACCAGACAGACAACTCTATTGTCTTCAGGGGAAACAACTGAGCTGATGAGGCAACTAGAGCTGCGGCCCTTAGGGGCCTAGACTTGTGTCATTCTTCCCAGGACATTCCTACACTACAACCTACATCTCCATCTTCTTCACTCCTGACACCAGCCAAACTCTGTCCTATCTTCACCAATTCTTTCATCCTAACAGCCAAGCATCATCTTCTTTTGTTAAGACCCACCTACAACCTACTCCTGAAGACTTAATCTTCTTAAAATCTATCACTGCTTCTTGTAAAATCTATCAGAAGTCTGACCCCAACTTAAAGTATCATAGCACCCCTATTCCTACCCATCAGGCTAGAAGTTCCCTTCCTGGAACTGACAGGCAACTTGAATTTACCCACATGCCAACTGTCAGGAGTGCCAAGTACCTCCTGGTCTTGGTGAACACCTTCTCAGGGTGGGTAGAGGCATTTCCTACAACTAACAAAAAGGCTTAGACAGTCTCTGATCTCCTCCTCCAAGAGATCATACCCCAGTTTGGAGTCCCAGCCTCTCTCCAATGAGACAATGGCCCTGAATTTACTTCCCAAGTCTCTGAAATCCTATTTAAGGACCTAGATATCCCCTGGCATTTACACATTCCTTACCACCCTCAATATTCTGGTAAGGTAGAAACAACTAATCGCTTTTAAAAACCACTCTTGTTCAGAGACTTGAAGTTCTTGTCAAACAAATCTTTTACTTGCTTAGAGTTACACCAAGGTATTTCATATTATTTGTGACTATTGTGAAGGGTGTTGTTTCCCTAATTTCTTTCTTCACCTGTTTATCCTTTGTGTAGAGGAAGGCCTCTGATTTGCTTTAGTTAATTTTAAATCCAGCTACTTTGCTGAAGTTGTTTATCAGGAAATTGAAGAAGATCTCAGAAAATGGAAAGATCTCCCAATAAAAGAACTTCTGGTGGAATCACAATCCCGGATCTTAAGCTGTACTACAGAGCAATTGTGATAAAAACTGCATGGTATTGGTACAGTGACAGGCACGTAGAGCAATGTAACATAATTGAAGACCCAGAAATGAACCTACACACCTATGGTCACTTGATCTTTGACAAAGGAGCTAAAACCATACAGTAGAAAAAAGACAGCATTTTCAACAGATGGTGCTGGCAGTTAGCATGTAGAAAAATGCAAATTGATCCATTTCTATCTCCTTGTACAAAGTTCAAGTCCAAGTGGATCAGGGACCTCCACATCAAATCAGATACATTGAAACTAATAGAAAAGAAAGTGGGGAAGAAACTTGAGCAAATAGGCACAGGGGAAAATTTCCTGAAGAGGATGCCAATAGTTTATGCTCTAAGATCAAGAATTGACAAATGACACCTCATAAAGCTGCAAAGCTTCTGTAAGGCAAAAGACACTGTCAATAGAACAAAATGGCAACCAACATATTGGGAAAACATCTTTTCCAATCCTATATATGATAGAGGGCTAATATTCAATGTATACAAACAACTCAAGAAGTTAGACTCCTATGAACCAAATAACCCTATTAAAAAGTGGGGTACAGAGTTAAACAAAGAATTCTCAACTAATGAATATGGAATGGCTGAGAAGCACCTACAAAAATATTCAACATCCTTAGTCATAAGGAAAATGCAAATCAAAAAACTCTGAGATTCCACCTCACACCAGTCAGATTACCTAGTATAAAAATTCAGGTGACAGCAGATGCTGGAGAGGTTGTGGAGAAAAAGGAAAACTCCTTCATTGCTGGTGGGATTGCAAGCTGGTACAACCACTCTGGAAATCAGTTTGACGGTTCCCCCAGAAATTAGACATAGTTCTACCAGAGGACCCAGCTATACCACTCCTGGGCATATACCCAGAAGATGCTCCAACATATAATAAGGGCACATGTTCATAGCAGCCTTATTTATAATAGCCAGAAACTGGAAATAACACAGATGTCCCTCAAAAGAGGAAAGTATTCAGAAATTGTGGTACATCTACACAATGGAGTACTACTCAGCTATTAAAAACAATGAATTTATGAAATTCTTAGGGAAATGGATGGATCTGGAGAATATCATCCTGAGTAAGGTAACCCAATAACAAAAGAACACACATGGGATGCACTCTCTGATAAGTGGCTATTAGCCCAGAAGTTTGGAATACAGGAAGAACAACCCACAAACCACAAGAAACTTAAGAAGAAGGAAGACCAAAAGATGGACATTTCATTCCTTCTTAAAAGGGGGAACAAAATACCCACAAAAGGAGTTGCAAAGACTAACTATGGAGCAGAGACTGAAGGAAGGACAAGCCAGCCTGATATAGCTATCTCCTGAGAGGTGCTGACAGTACCCAACTAATACAGATGTTGAGGCTCACAGCCATCCATTGAACTCAATACAGGGTCCCCAATGAAGGAGTTAGAGAAAGGACCAAAGGAGCTGAAGCGTTTGCAGCCCCTTAGGATGAACAACAATATGAACTAACTAGTACCCTCAGAGCTCCCAGGGACCCAACCACCAATCAAGGACTATACATACAAGGAGGGACTAATTGTTCTGGCAGCATCTATATAGTAGAGGATTGCAAAGGTGATCATCAATGGGAGCAGAGGCCCTTGGCCCTGTGTAGGTTCTGTGCTCCAGTGTAGGGGAATGCCAGGGCCAATAAGTGGGAGAGGGTAGGGTGGCAAGCATGGAGAGAGGGGAGGCAACAGGGGTTTGTTCTTCTTGTTTTTGTTTGGTTTTTTGTTTGTTTTTTGAGGGAAAATTGGGAAAGGAGAAATCAAATGACATGTAAATAAAGAAAATATCTAATAAAAAAGAAACAAACAAACAAAAACAAACAAAAGAAAAAAACTACTCTTGGTGCTGGCGAGATGGCTCATCAGGTAAGAATATTGATTGATCTTCAGAAGGTCCTGAGTTCAAATCTCAGCAACCACATGGTGGCTCACAACCACCCATAATGGGATCTGACGCCCTCTTCTGGTGCATCTGAAGTCAGCTACTGTGTAGTTACATATAATGATAAATAAAAAATTTTAAAAAGTTAAAAAAATACTCTTGTTAAGCTGTAACAGAAACTTCACTTTGATTGGGTAAAACTCCTACCTCTGGCTCTTTTCGGGTTATGAGCTCTCCCAAAGCAACCTTTCCTCATCTTTCCCTTTGAACTCATGTATGGATGTCCAGTCCTAACTCCCGGTCTTTCACCTAAATGGTCTCCCCTCCCAGACCATCTACTAACCCCATTACTTTGCCACCTCCATTCTCCTATGGATCTTTGCTGACTACCATCTTCCTCAGCCATATATTGTCTCCTATCCACTACCTATCAACATTGGAGACCAATTCCTTCTATCCCCTCCAGGTCATTGGTGCTCACCTCTCTCTCTCAAATGGCAGGGCCCTTTTAAAGTAATTCTTGTGACCCCTACAGCTGCAAAACTCGAGAGACTCTTTCATTGGGTCCATCTGTCTCACTTCAAACCTTTCATTCCTCCACCTAAAAATGACTCTTCTTCATACACATCAATCTTAACTGACCATGCTCTGTTAAGCCCAGAGGACAAGGAGACCATCCACCTTGTCCTCAACCCCAGAAAATGAGACTCCACTCCTGTAGCCGAGCTTGACAACACTGGATTAGACATGGGTTTCTTATCCTCCCCCTGCTATTCATTTTTATCCAGGTTAGTCCTTATATCTGGAGATTCGAGTTTCAAGAAACCCCCACAGATTACAATTAGTTTTTCCAAATAGGGTCAGGAAACTGCTCCATAGCCTGATGCCAGGAACCAATGCAAATTGCTATTTCCCGGTAGCTATAATCTCATCTAAATATTATGATCTCTATATTTGCTTTCTCTTTGACCAGACAAACGATTATTGTAGAAAATGGCCAGACATATATGGGGGCTGCCCATATTGGTCTTGTCAAATACATATGCTAGGATCATGGATCAGTTATTTTTTTTTATCAACATTGTAAGACACTCTTTTTCTACATACAAAACCCATGGGATTCCAGGTGGGAGACAGGATTGTTCATAAGTTCTGTCCTAAAAATCAGCCCAGGGTCCCAGTAAGTACCATCCATATTCAGAGAAAATATGTCTCAACTGCCCAACCCCTGGATATCAAAAAAGCAGGGGAGATAATCAAACACTCCTCTGAGGTCCTTATCTCTTTGACATCACCCCTCATAAATGGCTCTAACTTGTCATTTCGCCTTTTACTTCAGACCTTGACCTCAGCATACCAACTCTTTAATGTAACCAGACCTGGACACTTTAAGGATTGCTCATGATGTGTACCCCCTGGAACTAACTCACAATTGTCACTTACAGCATCTCCAGTAATATTGCCAAGTAACATTACTTCACCCTTTGTCAGCTGCCCTGGCTCCAGTGTTGTCATGATTCCATACCTTACCTCTGTCCCTCTCTTTGGTGTGGCAACCTGTTTTAAAGCCTCTGGGACTCATTCAGTGGGAATGCTGAGCTCCTTAGACTGCAATAGAACCATAACCCTTGATGTATCATCTCTGTCACAATGCCCTACAATCCAAAAACACATCAATTCTTTGTGGCACTCAGGCATATCATCACCTACCTGCTAGCTGCTCAGGAGTTTGCACACTAGTGCTTCTTTTCCCTGAATTGTGAGTAATCCAAGGAAACGAGCCACTGCCAATCCCAGTTGTAGATATGATAGCTGCCCAACATAAGAGGGCAGTTCAAATTTTGACACTCTTGGTTGCTACAGGAATAGACATAGATGTTGGTACTGGAGTTGCAGGGATAACAACTTCTATGATCCAATATAATACACTCCTCAGTTTCAAAGTGATTTTCAAAAAAAATCTGAAACTGTGCTTACTATCCAAAAACAAATCGATTCTTTGGCAGCCATGGTGCTTCTGAACAGATGGGGACTAGATGTCCTGACAGCTAAAGAAGGTGGTCTTTGCCTGTTCCTCCAAGAAGAATGCTGTTTTTATGTCAACCAATCCAGGTACCATGAAACCTCTAGTTCTGGGATTTTTGAAAACCCCATATGGAAGTGGATACTGCCGTTTGTAACTCCTTTCCTAGTCATCTTCCTGGTGTTATTATTTGCTCCCTGCCTCATTAATCTTGTTTCTACATTTGTCAAATACAAAAAAAATTTCTAACCAAACTATTAATCAGCCCCTGTTACAGGATTACCAGCCGTTGTCCACAGATGAGCCACTGTCCACAGAGGAGCCTGATGCGAACATTTACCAAGTGGATCCTGATGGTGAAAGCCAGCTACCCCCCATTAACAACACCCCAAGACAGCAGGAAGTAGCTTAAGAGACACAACACCCTCATTCCCTTTTCACCATCGGCTTCCCCTTCCCTTTTTCTTTCTTTCTCTTTATAATATCAAAAAGGGAGGTATGTTAGCATCAGAGCATCCAAAGCTTGTGGCAATGCATGGGCGGGTCCATAGACCTGTTGCCAGGGCAACAGCCACCATATTCCCAGAATCCATTGGGCTCACCTCCCACCTTTACCTCAAGCCACTACATCAGAACTAATATATATATATATATATATATATATATATATATATATATATATATATATTCGG
>JADRCD010097060.1:0-26279 GCA_019843815.1 Montemys delectorum | reverse complement strand
CTCTCTCTCTCTCTCTGCTTGTCTGTAAATGAGGAACAGCTATAGCATCTGCATCATTTCCTGATGTCCACAGGAGCCTGCACGGCAAGGTGCAGAAAGATCCATGCTGCTTTTAAGGAGTGGAGCTCAGCTAGACACAACAGCTGCCCCTGGATGCTCCAAGCTGGGTTCTGATCACCGATGAGCAGAGCTGGCTTCTTCTGGCACTCTGCTCACTTGGGGAATAAGGTAGGGCAAGGGGAAGCCCTGCAGGAGGAGAGCAGGACCACTTACTCCAGTCTCGTAGATGGGATTGTCGAACTCAGTCTCCACGGTGATCTGGCTGTAGGGGTGGGAGTACATGAGGGGCAGGCGGAGGCTGGAGTATTGTCGGCACCTGTGAGACAGACAACAAAGCTGGAGCTGCACCCCTGCCCTGCTGCCCTAGGGCTCTGTGAAGGGTGTGGGGTACGTGGAGATAGCCCTGAGTGAGTGGGGTCCTGTTGAGGACAAGTGCTCTCCACTCATGACCCCACAGGATTGCAGCAAGCCAGCCTTGCCCCGCCCTCCCCTCCTCTGTCTTTGACTTATGAAGTACTTTATGTATCTTCTTAACCTCCGACCCCACATCTCCCTGATGGCACCCCACCACACACACTATACTGTGGAAGGCAGGGGTGAGGGCTACAAGGTCTCACACACTCTTCTCTGCGTGCCAGCCTCCCACGTCACTCACTACCACTTTAAAGCCCGCTCAGAAGTGTTACTCAGCATGGTCCCTTCTACCCATTCCACTGGAGCACACAACCTCTGCTCCAGGCTTCTTCTGTTGATTGACTATCAGTACTTGGTTTCCTCCTGTGCTTCGGAGATCAGCTACTTTTCCTCACTGGAGTCAGCTTTGCTCACTGTGATGTTCCCAGAGCCCAGGGGCTGCTGGCACGTGGCAGTGGCTCTGAAACCATGTGGTAGATGTGTCTGGGACTGTTCTAGACATGGCTTTTTGTCCTTCGAGGGCAATTGCTGTGACCTTCAGCACCTGGGATGAAGCCCTGGGACATCCCTTGCATTTTGCTAAGTGAACAGAGGGATGATGGTCCCCGGGGAAGCCACAGGGGAACCAGGAGGCACCAATACGCCTCTCACACGAGGCCACTGTATCCAAGGGTCAGGCAGAGATGCTGAAGCCCCAGAGGTATAGCTCACAACTGCACAATCCCACCTACCTCGTGACGTAGATGTAGGCTCCTCCCAGTAGCAAGGAGATGAGAAGGACCGGAATGAAGATGGCCAGTGCCATATTCCCGCCTTCCAGTGAGGACTCTGCTGCCGCTTCTGCTACTGAGCACACAAGCCACTGAGCTTCTAGTCTCCCACGAGCCCCACGCCCATGGGGAACCTGGCTCTCAAGTGAGTGCCCCTCCCAGCTGACATCCCACAGTCTTACACATGCCATGGAGGAACAGAGAGCAAAAGCTTGGTCTCTGGCCCTTGCTAAGGAGCCCAGAGTCGCCCTTGGCTGTGGTGACCAAAGGGTGGCTGAGAACCAGTTTGAACCCTGTTCACACTAAGCCCATTGGAAGGCAGAAATCTGGTTAAAAAGTTCAATTCAGTGAGTGACATGGACAAAGTTCTAGAACAATCTTGCCTTGTTCTCTGGCCACTTTTAGTGAGTGGCTCACACCAGGCTGGGGCCCCTTCTAGAGTTCACCTGTGCGATGCACCTAGATGTGGCTCAGGGCAGTGTGGACAGCTCTACTGCCCAGTTTCCTGCTGCCCCCAATGCATGTGGCAACTGTAGAGATCATGGCAGATATTTTAGGACCTGGAGTCCTCCTCTCTCCTATTGGTTCTAGAAGCTTCAGCTCCTCTGCAGTCCTCTGCGGCCGTGTCTCAGCTACCCCTTCCACCTATTAGCCACTTCCTACGTGGGTGAGAATAACCACCCCTAACCTCCACAATGAACATGCACACCCAGGACCCTGGCTTTGTTCATACCTCCTGAGCATAGGGCCCTGGGTGGCCTTGCCACTGCGGCTCACTGAGCAGCCAAAGGCAACTGCGAATTCCCAGGCAGAGGGACAGACGTTGTGGGGGAGCACTGCTTCCTAGGATGAACGACTGACCCTCTATCCTCTGAGACTTATCTTTGTTCCTTGCTCTACTTTTCTGGATTAACATACATCAGCTGAGGACCCGTAGTTCACACAGTCTGATGCCCGGCCAGCTGTATGTTGTCAGAACTACACTAATGGCGCTAGAGACAACAGGAACAGCCATTGAACTGGTTACAGCTTCTTCTAGATGAGATGAACAGGCCACTGTTCGTTCTGCACTGAACTGACTAGACCTGGTGGGGGAAGGCAGGCCGCTTCAGGTGTGGGAGTGTTAGTTGTCCTGACTGGTTCAGGAATCCCCGTAGGAGACACATCTCTGGGTGTGTTTATGAGATATCTGGAAAGGTCTATGTGGGGAGGGGAGACCCATCCTAGATATGGGCAACTCTATACTGGTCAGGCTGAGGTCCCTGACCAAACACAAAGGAGGAAGTGAGCTGAGCATTAGCATATATCTCTGCTTCCTGACCGTGGGTGCTGCGTAAGCAGCTGCCTCAGGCTCCTGCTGCCTCACTTCCCCTCCATGACTGTACCCCTGGGCCTGTGAGCCACATTCAGCCCCCTCCTCCCTTAAGCTGCCTTCACCAGGAGTCTTGTCACGGCAAGGAGACGGGTGACTAAGACAAGAACTGAAGGAAGGAATCTCAAAAATGAGAGAACCCTGGCTAGTTGTTGTCACTTGTCCACAAGAACAAGCCACATGCAGGAGGAGAGGTGGCTGTGCCAGGAGGCAGAGCCAGAGGGTGGCCCTGGTTGCTCCCAGCAGCCTCTCCCTCTGCAGCCGAGAGGATGCTCTGCCCAGGATGTGAGGTGAGTCTCCTTCATCCCTACAGCTCCTGGGGGTTGGAAGCCGTTCGGCATGGTGGGGCTTCTCGGCTTCTCTGACTGAAGGGCTGCTGCCAAATCCCCTCAGGTTCCACTTAGGGACATAAGTTAATTTTTATTATTGTTTTTATTATTTACTTTTGCTTTTACTTGTTATTTATTCTTGCTTTTATTATTGTTTCTTTCTCGCTCTCTGTATCTGTCTCACTCTGTGTGTGTGCCATGAGTGTGCAGTTCCCACAGACACCAGAAGAGGGCATTGGTTCCCTAGAGCTGGAGTTACAGGTGGTTGTGAGCTGCCTGGCACAGGTGTAGGGAACACACCTGAGGTCCTCTGCAGAGCAGTAGACTCTCTTAACTGCCTACCCCTCTTTCCAGCCCTAGTAGCTACGTTTGGAGGCCCTGGGAAAAGCTATCAACACAGCTGCCTGATGTACTAGAACTTACAAGAGAGAGTAAGACTCACCTTCCAACGCATGCTCGAAACTGTCTTGGTTAACTGAAACAGAAACAGGAAGCAGCATCAATACTGAGGGAGTTCACTGTTTACACAAACAGGGGTCGATGGGCCCTAGGAGTGCAGCGGGGGCATGGGGCCAATGGTGTCTTTCAGGACAACTCCTCACGGTACCTCCCGTGACATCCAGAGGAAGGAGATCGGCAAGCATCCACGGTGTCATGGACCATGATGGCACATGCCACACATTCCGTACCGCGCCAAGAGCTTGTGCATCTCTGCCCACCCCCTGCCAATCTCCTATACGTGATGGTTTGTTTTCGTTTTACAGGAGAGCAAGTGGGTTCAGAGAAGTGCAGAGAGGCCTCGGAGGTCACACAGCTTCTAAGCTGGGAACTCCAGATTCCAACCTGTAACTTTAGCCTCTCTTGCAGCTCTTAAGGTTTTGTTTCACCTTTTTGAGACAGCCTCTTGTGTTGGCCTTGAACGTTCGTCATCAGCCTCCCAAACACTGTTCTGTGGGTATATGGCACCACCTCTAACTATGTAATATTTTCATGGGGTCTTTTTTATATTGTTTCCAAGGATTCGAGATTCAAGACACTGATCCCGACTGTATTACATTCACCTCCCATATTTATTGACAGGGATCAGTATTCTATATAAATTAGTTTCATAAACTTGTTTCTTATAAAACCCTGAAATTCAAGGTGTCGGGACGATAGCCTATGCTCTATCTCCAAAGCCACCTGGTGTCCAAGCGCTGAACTGCACCCACCAGGGCACTCCCGGATGCAGAGTGTGAAAGGGAAGGCTGCTCCGACAGTGGCCAGGCTGTACTGGTCACTCTGTATGCATGCTCTGGCAGGTCCCAGGATTCCTGATTAGATTCTGACTAATCACTATTGAGCAGTAATGCCCTCTGCTGAGAAGCCAGCTGGTTTCTCAGCTACAGAATTAGTGCACAGATTTATAGGTTGATGTGGTCTCAGAGGCGGCCCTGGCTGGGCTTCAGTGGCTCTGCAAGAGCTGGCATGCTCTCTCTGTCCCACTGTGGAATGGCCCTGTTGTGTTAGCAGGCGGCAAGCATCCCCTAGAAGTGCAGAGTCCTGTCTTGAACTCCACAACACTGAACCAAACAGACTTCTTCATAAAGTATTCATTTTCAAGTATGTTCTTCCAGTAACAAAAAAGAATTGGCCTGGTGGCACATGCCTGCAGTCCCAGCACTTGGGAGGTAGAAGCAGGAGGATGGGAGTTCAAGGCCAGCCTTGGTTACAAAGGAAGTTCAAGGCTAGCCTGGGCTACATGAGACCCTGTCTCAACAAACAAATATATAAACAAACGAAGAAACCAGACTGGACAGGCACCTACTGGATTTGGATTCCGTGAAACCCACCCTCAGAGCAAGCTCAGCTTCCCCTGGAGCCAGCCCTTAACCTGCTTCCTTGGGTCTCTTTACCTTTACAGATGGGCAGGGGCCCGCTCCAATGAGACGGCTGTCCCAGAATGCACCGGATGGTCACTTCGCCCATAAGCTCAAAGCCCTCGTAGCACATGAAGGTGAGGGACTCTCCAGGCAGGTACAGCCGCTTGTACAAGATCTGGTACCCATTCTCAGGCAGTCCTGGGTTGTCACACGCCAGGGACTCCTCAGCTGAAATGAAGCCAGACATGGCTCTGAGATAGTCCCAGTCTCTGGGAGACATAGCCCACCCAGCGGCATCCTCTCTCCAGAGTCTCACCCCACGCCCAGATGGTTCCCACTCTGCCTTCCATCCCTGGATAGAGACGACACATGGATACCACAGAACGAATAGGGTTGTGGAATCTGGGTAAAAAAATAAAAATAAAATCTAGGTTCTTGTATTTGCTACTGTGCGATTTCCAGAAGACCAGAAAGACCTCCTCTGGTCTTCAGTTTTCTCCTTAGCAAATGGGAATACAGCTGCAGGACTCCACAAGGGCCTGGGTGTCGGAGACAGACAATGCCTTCTTCCTGTGGAGGGCGTTCAATAATGGTGGTAGTGATCGATTACTGATTAAAAAGACAGTCCACTCCTCCAGAGCCCGTCTGGTGTGTTCCGATCTAGTCTCGTCACGCACTTCTCCTCTAGGAACCCTTCCCGGTGCCACAAACTGTCTAGTGTTTCCTCCCTCCATCCAGCAGTGCTAAAACTCTCCAGGTCATTTGTCCGTGGAGCCAAAAGCCAAGTGGCTGCAATCAATAGGCTCACGCTTCCCCCCTGGTGGCTGCTCTTGGGTACTGCAGTCGCCAAATCCAGACAGAGGCAGAACCTGAAGAGGGAACTTGCTGGATGAGCCATTTGTCAGGAGACACCGCTTGGCACAAACTACCACAAACTCTCAGACATTTACAAGATTTCAAACTGTGGCAAAATCCTCACAAAGTTTACCAACTTAGCCGTGAACAGCCGACCTCGAGGACTCGGTGCCCCTTGCTGGGGCCACTAGCATTAAGGCCCATCTCCGTACCCCAGTTTCCGGTCTCCGTGAACTCGAGGAAGGTAAACTCATACAGGTGTGACTGTACTCTGGGCGAACAGCTTATTTCATCGTCAGATTCTCGAGGCTCCTGCCTTGTATCATAAGCACCTCTGTTTTTGTATTTTGTTTGTTTGTTTGGAAACGGGGTTTCTCTGTGTAGCCCCTGGCTATCCTGGAACTCACTCTGTAGACCAGGCTGGACTAGAACGCAGAGATCTGCCTGCCTTTGCTTCCTGAGTGCTGGGATTAATGGCGTGTGCCGCCACAGGCTCGGCTAGGGCTTCCGTTTTTAAGGCTGACCATGCCCTGTGTCCCAATTTCACAGGTGACTTACCTTCACCGTTAGGTTAATGTAATACAGTATTGATGTCACTGTGGGGGTGCAAATCCTGCTAAGTCCTACTTCTGGTTCTTTGGGGTAGACACCCCCTCCCCCAAAATAACCACTGAGTCCCAGGGCAGCCCCTGTTTTGATTTTTAGGGGCCTGCATACAGTCTTGAACGTCAGGTACCCCATGCTATATTCCTAAGGACGCACACAGGTTCCGGCATCTCCCTATCAGAGCCCCACCTGTGGGCCCTCACACTCATTTAAGAATAGCTGTGGCTTTTAGAGTCACCTCCTGGGCCAGCTGTTCAGACAGATGAGAGCTTCACCAGCAGCTTTAGACGCCCCCAGGCGAGCAGGAGGGAAGGGACCTGCTGCTGGTTCAGGACTCAGGGGAAGTGGCCTGCCTAGACCCACAGGAACTGAAAGCGCTCCCAACTGTCCCCCAGGGGCACTCCATTTTCCCTCCCCTGTGACTGTGCCTGCCTCCTCTAAACACATGTGCCTTGCCAAGTGAGGGGCCCTCTGCCTGCCCTCTCCCATCCCTCCTTGCCTTGTCTCCCTCTCTCTTCTCTCCCTCTCCCTGCCCTCCCCTCCCAACCCTGTCTCCTCTCTCCTCTCTTCCCTCCCTCTCTCCTCTCCTCTCTCTTCCTGCCTTCTCCCTTCCCTCCCTCACCTGTCTCCTCTCCCCCTACCCCTTCTCTCCCTCTCTTTGTTACTGTTCACTCTCCTTTTGTGGCAGGCAAGCTCTGGGACCATCTCCTGAGACTCACTGAAGGTCCTCTCCTTCTCCCTCCCCTCCCTCTCCAGGCCCCACCACAAGCACCCCAGACTCGTGACCCACATACTGCAAGGACCTCAAATGGTGTCGGCTCTTATTTTGTAAAGTGTACCTGAGGACTCCTTGCTGACCCAGGTCTGTCCCTGGGGATTGAAGGTTCTGCGATGTCCCCAGCACTGTGAGAGAGGTGGTGGTGCATGTTCTCTCTGATGCTCTTTTTTTTTTTTTGGAACTCAGTCTTATACTGTGCTCATTTCAGGACCCCAGCGCCCAGCCCAGGTTCACAGGAAACAGTTATTCAGTCACCTAACCTATTCTGCTAACGTGTGATGATGCACCAGTGTGCTAGAATGAGGAAGAGCGTCAGGGTTTGAATGTGAAGCGTCACCAGCACGCTTGTTGCCAGGCTGGGGAAGTGGTGGAAACTTAAAAAGGTGAAGCCTCCCCGGAAGGTGCATGTCTTGGAGGCATGTCTTGAGGTTTTATACCTCACTCTCTTTCCTGTTCACTGCTTCCTGAGTGCAGATGCAGTGTGCCCCCTGAAGCCCACCACGGTAAGCTGGGGTCAACCCTTTTCCTCTGGAGATTACTTCTAGATGTCACTTTGTCCTAACTGTTCACAGACGTAAATAAAACGAATCTAAGCTTGCCCATCCCCCCCTCCCCGGGACTGAGGCTGGAGACCCACAGCAGGACAAGGTGCAGATGAACCCCCAGTGGCTCTGAGGTGTCAGGAGTCAGGGCCTGTCATGCCACAGGCTGGACCTCTGCTTCTTTGGAGGCAGCACTACTGGATAGGCTGGTGGTCAAACAGCAGTGACCTGCTGGGGCGGTGCTGCCTGTGTGCTGCTTAGCCGCAGTGCTCTAAGCTCTATTGTCTCACAGCCCAGGCCAGCCCTGTAGGTGGTCCAGAGTCCCAGGTCCCCAAAGAGAAAATGAATGAATGGATAAAGGTGTACCAGCAACCGCTGTCAGTGCCAGGAAGAAGCGGGGCTTTCATCTGGAGTGGGTGGATTGGTGGACACTGGCTCCCACCCTTGACACCGGGGTGATTGTCTTTAAACCTCAACAAAAGCCTTCAGGAGAAGCTAAAGCCCCTATTTCTCCCCTCTCCCCCATACTCGACATGCAGCCTGCCCAGAAGTCAGCTGGCAGAAAGGGACCTTCCAGGCCACCGTACAGTTGGAGGTGTATCCAGATGATTGTGGTAGGACTCATATCCATTTCCTTGCCCAGCTGTGGGTCCGGCAGAGAAATGAGTGGGTCCTTCAGTGTCCTGCCCTTGAGATCCAGTACACTCTGTGTTCTCATGAGTTCATAGACACACAAGTGGGAGGTTTGATAAAAATGGTGGGCACGGGAGACAGATGCAGCCTCGTGTGCTGGAGAGCCTCCTCCTGGGAGAGGAGGCCTTCACAGGAGCACCAGGAGTGCCGAGTCCGCTTCAAACCAGCTCCCCAGAAGAGCCCAGTGGCTCATGAGCGCCATGCTTGGCCAATGCTGCTGTCCCATGAGATGGAAGTCATCCATAGACTTTAAGTTCACCCTTGGCTCTGCACAGAGTTTGAGACTTGCAGCCAAGTCTTCAATCATGCCATGTGGCCTCCCTTAAGTCCTGGGAAATCTTCAAGACTTCTTGCATTCCATACCCACTGCTGGAACCCAAGGTACTGGCAAGGGATTTTTAAAACCTGAAGAGTGTTCCTGGGCCAGTGGAACTTTTTTTAAACTTACGTTTTAGTTTATTTTCTGAGTCTTAGTAAACACTGTGGGAGACCAGTGGGTTACATCCCAGCCTTTGTATTTTAAAAGACAGGGTCTTTCTTTCTCTGTAGCCCCAGACAACCTGAAACTCATGAGCTTCCTGCTTTAGCCCCACCCCAGGGTGGAGAGGAGACTCCTGTGCTGTGATACTTCGTTTAAATGGTGGGTTTAATCTTTCTGCTGTTGCTTGATGAAGCAAATGACTATCATCCAAATGGAGACAGTTCTTCGGGCTCTGCCTGCATGAAGGCCTGTAGGCACCACCAGGTGCGTGGGCCACTCTGGAAATCAGGACTCTTTGTTCCCTGGTTTCTTTGCTTGGCCTGGTAGACTACGCCAGGCCTGAGCTAGGGGCCAACAAGAGGAGTGCAGGCTGTGAGCCGGTTTCTGTTCAGTCCGCCCAGGGCTCAGCAGTGCTGAGCATTAAGAAGGATCTGGGCCCCCATCTTCCTAGAACAGAGGGGGTGCCTTCAAAACCCCCTGTAAACCCCGTAGTACCCTGTAGTATCCAGAAGTGACCAGCAGATGGCAGTGGCACCCCAGGAGATCTCTCTATAATCCTCTGATTCTATGTAATTGTCTGATCCTGAAGTACAGAATGATCCCACAACCCTCTTGCCGCTCCCACGCCCTCAGATGCTGGGATCGCAGGTGTGGCTACCGTGCCCGGCTGCAGAATGCTATTCTGAAGTGGACAGTTCATTTCGACGTGTTGCTTGCTTTTTGGTTGCCCTGATACCAACCCTTGACCAAAGCCGCTCAGAAGGGAAGGGCCCATCGTCCACTAGGGTGATAGAGACACGGAGCCAGGAGCACGAGGCAGTGTCACGCTGTCACCACAGTCAGGAGGCAGAGAGACGCAGTGCCCTTTGTATTCCGCACAGGACTCTGGCCATGGGATGGTACCCCCTACATCCAGGCTTCCCAGTGGCAGCGTCTTCTCTCTGAGAACTCTGCACAGACACGTGCGGAGAGGTGTGTCCCCTAGGTGACTGTAAATCCAGCCTCCGTGGAAAAGAGGTGACATAATGGTATGGTTAATGGGTTCATTCGTCACTTCGTTCAGTGCTGAAATATTTGAATGTTCATTTTGGATAGATGATACCCATCCTAAGACTCCGCGATCCCGGCAGTCACAACCCAAGTACCCATATCTCCTCCAGCAGCCACCCACAGCCAGTTTTGTCGGTTTGCTACTGTGCAGCTCAGGCTGGCCTTGAACTTACAATCCTCCAGCCTCAGCAGTGCCAGGATTACAGGTGTATACCACCAAAGCTGGCTCAGAAATCATGTCTTTACAGGGTCTTCCAATGACCCTGAAACACAGATCCAATCCAAGTGTCTTCCTTCCTTCTTATCCGTGGCAAAGAACCTCTGGGTCAGTAGTCTGCCACAGGTGCTCGGATATCAGACAGTGGAGACAGGCTTTGTGGGAAGTTGGCATCCACTGACAACTTGCTGCATTGCCATTTCACAGATGAGTAAACCGAGGCCCCGGCAACTCATCTGTCTAGTGTCTCACAAGGAAAAAGTGGCCAACCTTTAATCCCAGCCTGGTGATCCTCTGGCTCTCTCCTCCCCCAGTGAGGCTGCCCCATCCCTCCTTTCCCCCCTCCGCAGGTTCTCCCTAAGCTTCCTGGTGTCCTGACACCTGCTGTGACTTGTAAGCTCATTAGTGTGGGTGTCGGGGAAGCTGGCCTCACTCAGTTCTGCACCTGACACTGAGATTTCCAGGAACTTTGGACCCAGCAGAGGGAGCTCCAGGTTTGGGGATCTTGGGGTTTTGGTGGCCTGTTGTGGGGCTGTCTTTGGAGACGGCTGGCTTGGCCCGTCCTCTCACCTGGGGTCTCTGCAGCCTTGATTGAGTGAATGGGGCTTCAGAATGCGCAAGTGTCTCTAGGAGAGCCCAGAGCTTATGCTTTGGACTCTGGAGGCTGCCCCTACCTCAGATGTTGAGTGTTGCTCAGGGCTCTATGTGTTGAGCGTTGTTCCCAAGGGTGCCCTAGTAGGGATCATCCGGCTGCTCCTTTACAGGGACCCTGGTCCTAGCTCTCTGCGTCACCACAAACTCTGGCCAAGATGCACATCAGACCAACTGCCCTGCACTACCGACTGGAGCGGCGGACTCTCAGTGAACCCGTTTTCTTTCTAAATTGATCTGCCTCAAGTGTCTAGCTATAGTAGCACAGGCTACTCCTCCCCGTGAACCTCAGCTCTCTGTAATTTGCTAGTTATAGTAGCACAGGCTACTCCTCCCCGTGAACCTCAGCTCTCTGTAATTTGCTAGTTATAGTAGTACAGGCTACTCCTCCTGGTGAGCTCTCTGTAATTTGCTAGCTATAGTAGTACAGGCTACTCCTCCTGGTGAGCTCTCTGTAATTTGCTAGTTATAGCGACACGGGCTGCACTCTCCTTGAACCCAAGCTCTCTGTAATTTACACAGGTCTGCACAAGCAGGATCTTGGTCTCAAGCCACGGAGAGAGGAGGTCTTCACCCTGACTACTCTCTGTCTATCAGAAGGGACACACATCTTTTTTTTTTCCTTACAGGAGCAGAGGAGGTGAGGCAGCAGTGTGCCACCCAAGGTGAGGCACATGGCTATACAGACGAGCAGCCTCCTCGGGACTTGGCCCCCAGCTTTCCAGTGGCTTTGCCTGTCTGCTGGTAGGGCTGCTTGCTGCTGGAATTGTCAGGGGCCAGGCCTGGCTAACAGGTCACAGAATATATTCACCCTGGAGGGGCAGCCAAAGCCACCAGCTGCCCATCACCAGGGCTCTGCTCTTCTCCTTATCATCTAAGTGTTAGTTCCTGGGTCCCCCAGACTCCTGAGGCTCAGGTGTATTTGTTGAGTGTGTCACGAGTCTGGTCCCTTGGAGCTGGAGTCACGGACAGGTGTGAGATACCCAAAATGGGTTCTGGAAACACGACTGTTTTAAATAAACCTCATGATGTGTGAAGCTCTTTTCTTGCCTCGCACTGCCTTGGTCAGTAGCCTGCTGTGGGCAGGATCCTGGGGCTCATCAGAAGCCTGGCCTTGCAACTGAACTCTCTGTTAAGCAGCTCGTAACTAGTGTTAACTAGCTGGTGGCCAAGGCCTTTCTGAACCTTGGCACTCCCCTCCTCTAATCTCAGATAAGGTCTTCCCGTTAAGCCAAGCCTGTCCATGAACTCTCGGTCCTCCTGCCTCAGTCTCCCCAAATGGATGGCAGACATGCCCCATACCTGGCTTTAGAATCTTCCCTTTCTTCTCTATCTCCCTTCCTCTTTTTTTTTTTTTTTTTGCATGTACATATGTGTCCTGCAAATATGTGTGGGTTGGCATCATGTGGGTATACATGTGTGTGACTGATTCATACATGTCAGCATGTGCTCGGAGGCCAGAGGTTGATGTTGGCCTTGGGCATCTTTCTCTACTACCTTCGGCTTTACTGAGCTGGTAGCTCTCTCGGAACAGAGTTGTGTTCCAGTTATTTAGCTAGATGCTCAGCCGGGGATCCCCTGTCTCTGTCTTCTGGGCATGTTTATACGGGTGCTGGGGATTCAAACTCTGGCCCTCAAGTTTGTGTGGCCAGTGACTTGTCCACTGAGCTGCTCTCCCCAGCCCCCACACCCTCTACTTGACAAGAAGACAACAGCAAGGTCCGAGAGAGAAGGGAGAGAGGCTTGGCAAAGGGCTGCCGTGTTTACCTGAAGGCCTTTGCATAAGCTCCCCAGCAGTGTGCATGCATTCGCTAAGCAAGCCCTAAACAAGGACCCCGGATTGCACATGGACTCACAGACACAGTGGGGCAGGCGAGATGTCCAGATGGGAGTTCCCGTTTCGCGGCTGTAGCAGGTGAGAAGCGAGCTCCCTTCAAGCACAAACCCAGGGCTACAGGTGTACTGGATGGTGGTGCCCACTAGCAGCACAGGGTCTGAGATGAGGCGGGTGGAGTGCTCCACCTCCCCGGGGTCAGTACAGTACATAACTGCCGAGAGAAGAGCACATGGACACACAGCGACACACCAAGATTTACAGGAGGATCTTCTCCTGCAGAAAGCTTCCCAGGTCAGCCCTTGGCCCTTTGAGGACACGGCACACAGATTCTCAGAGGTGGTTGGAGAACAGGCCAGGTAGGAAGAGACTGGAATGGTATTCCTGAATGTGTCCCAAGACTTTTCACTAGGTCTTCAACCTACTCCTAAGGTATAAGTCAACACTGAGGAGGGTGAGCATGGGTGGGGAGCACTGTGAGGAGGGTGAGCATGGGTGGGGAGCACAGAGGAGAGGGAGCACAGGCAGGGGAGCACAGTGAAAAGGGGAGAGCTCAGTTTGAGCTTCCATTCCATGAATTCCTGAGCAACAGCCAGAGTGGGAGGAACCAAGTGAGGGTTGTCCCTGTTCTCTCTGTGATGCCTGACACCAGAAAACAAGCATCAATTGCAGTTTAATTAAAAAATCAATACAGATAAAAGGGAAACAGTAAACTAATTAAAAAGGAAGGAAGTGAACACCTGAGTGATGCGAACGGTATCCACCATCCTACTCAGAGCTGCCATGGACAGTTGATGTGTGTGAATCCCTTCATGTGCATCCCCTCACGTGCATCCCCTTCACACTCATCCCTCCATGGGCATTCGTTCACGTGTATCCCTTCATGAGCAGTATCCATCTGCAGCTATTTCTACCCAAAGCTGTCTGTCTGTCTGTCTAGACACCCATCAGTCAGTCCTATCCATCTGTCCATTCATGTAGCCCTCTATCCACCTATCTGTCTGTGTATCCATCCATTCGTCTGTCCATCCATCCATCTAGATATAGTTTTATATAGATATAGACAGATGATATGCCACATATAATTGTATATTAGTTACCATATATATGTATCTATCATATACATTGCATATTAAACATATGGTCTATAACTCCATCTTATCTGCATAAACATACGTGTGTCTAGGATTCCACACATGTACATGGATACACACATATGTATATACACACAGAGAGATAAGTGTACATCCATACATGGAGATATACAGGGAAATACCTACATAGGAAATGTCAGTAACTATCTATGCACAGACCTGGTCCATCTATACCTATCAACCCATCTGCCTATCTGTCCATCTGTCTATCTGTCCATCCATCCATCCACCCACCTACCTGCCTCCCTGTGTCTGTCTGAGTGTGCCAGGTGCTGCGGGTGCCACACATGTGTGCGTGGCTGACTGGGGCTCGTCAGTAGTGTTTCGTGTGTTGCCCAGTTGCTGTCTTTTTCCTTACGCAGCCCAGTTCCTGCCCTGTCCCTTCCCATCCCACTCATCCTTTGCTGTTCTTATTCTGATCTTGCAAAATATCAAACTGTCACCCCGATGTCCCCCGCACCAGGACGTTGATGCCGGGAGAAGAGGCTGCTTCCCTTGTTGTAGGACATCAGCGAGAAGCCAGCAGGGCCGCCTTTCTGATCCCCCTTTCAGGACAGGGAGCACGGCTACTACTCATGGCTGGGTCTGTACTCCTGGGGGCCGCACCCTGGAGTCAGGAGGAAGGATGCTAGCTGCCTATGGAGGGAGGCACAGCTGTTCCCAGGATGGACTTGGCTTTAAAGGGCCAACATGACTTCCACCCAGGCTGGACACACTATCATTTGCTACAGTCCCCACTGCTCCCTGTCACCTTCCACCCAATGCACTTTATTTATTTGCATTTCTGCTAGGTTGTAGGCACCAGAGCTTGGGATTCCAATAAAACTATTCAAGAGAGGAAGCCAGCTCCTACCTTAAACAGATGGTTGATACCACGTGGCATGTGCCCTTAAGGAGGGGCTTTCCAACCAATGACTTAGGGAGACAAAAGCTGACTTACTTTTCTCACAAAACGGGGGATCACTGCTCCAACTGAGGTCCCATTGGCAGGTGAGGGTGTCGCTTCCCACGATGTCGTAGCCAGGGTCGCACTGGTATGTGATCCGGGCTCCCCTGACCAGCTCTGTGTGGGAGGTGGTTTTCCAGCCGTTCTGAATTTCAGGTAAGTCTGAGCAGGAGTCATTCCGTGACACCTCTTTAAAACAAAGACATCTTCCTTAGGTTTGGGGGAAGCGGTTTCAGACTCAAAGTCATGCATGCTACAGCTGCCTCCCGAGCCCATGGAGGATCAATTCACAGCAAGACAAGAGTGAAAGCCAGCGCTGTGTATGGCTGGAGAACCTTGGCCACAACCCAGGAGACCCGAAGGCATCGCTGAGCTCGACACTGGTGGGATCCTCTCTTCCTCCTACAAAACCCTGTCACTGAGGTGACAGTCCAAACCTTACTCCCCACTGTCCTTGTGCCAGAGTGCACAGCCAGCAGACCTGAGGCAGTTTTATGTCCTTCTAGGGACAGCGACATCCTTGACTGCCCAAGGAAAGCCACCCCGAGCAGCCAGCAGAAGCTCTTCCCCAGGATGTCATTGCAGTTTTATTTGGAGAAAGGACCTCTGCAGGCTATCTGCCAGAAGGGGACAGGCAAACTACTTCTAGAGTAGCCTAAAGGGGAGTTGCGGGGGGTGGGGGAGGACTATTTTTAGGTTTGGGACTCAGTTGCCCATGCTGGAAGGTCGGAGAGGGAGACATGGGGCAGACGCTGTGGGCTTCCTCTGGCCAAATGCTGTCAGACAGAAAGCTTTGACCTTCTGACACTCACTGAGCGCTGCTGTGCCACACCCTTGTGCAGAATCCTGTCCCTTCAGAGTTTACTTTGTTGGCACCATTTTCTACCTGGGTGGCCATGGCTGAGTCACCTATACTTGCTGTCTTAGTCAGGTTTTCTATTTCTGCACAAACATCATGACCAAGAAGCAAGTTGGGGAGGAAAGGGTTTATTCAGCTTACTTCCATGTTGCTGTTCATCACCAAAGGAAGTCAGGACTGGAACTCAAGCAGGTCAGGAAGCAGGAGCTGATGCAGAGGCCATGGAGGGATGTTCCCTACTGGCTTGCTTCCCCTGGCTTGCTCAGCCTGCTCTCTTATAGAACCCAAGACTTCCAGCCCAGGGAGGGCGTCACCCACAAGGGGCCCTACCCCCTTGATCACTAATTGAGAAAATGCTCCACAGCTGGATCTCATGGAGGCACTTCCCCAACTGAAGCTCCCTTCTCTGTGATAACTCCAGCCTGTGTCCAGTTGGCACACAGAACCAGCCAGTACATTTGCCATTCAGTTTCCAGAGGCTGCTACCAGGAAAATGGAAATTCTGCTTTTCCCCAGCAGACAGCATGGAGACACCCAAACTGTCTGTCTCCATAAGCTCTTGTTAACCCTGCTGCAAGCAAGGAGACTGGTCTGATAGTCAGACAACTCTCTCTGCCTCTGTCTGTATCTCTGTCCTTCCCTCTTCTCCCTCCCCCTTCCTCTCCTCTTCATTCTCTTCTACTTTCAGGAAGTCTTGTGTAGCCTCATAGTTAGCCTGGATTCAATGTATATCTGAAGATGTCCTTAAATCTCTAATCTTTTTTTTTTTTTTTTTTTTTTTTTTTTGAGACAGGGTTTCTCTGTGTGGCCCTGGCTGTCCTGGAACTCACTCTGTAGACCAGGCTTGGCTTTTGCCTCCCAAGTGTTGGGATTAAAGGTGTGCGCCACCACCGCCCAGTGAAATCTCTAATCTTTATCTTTCTGAGGGCTGGGGTCATTTATGAAACGCTGGGATAGAACCCAAGGCTTCATGAGTCTCTCTTCTATTTTTCCTTCCCTCCTCCCTTTTTCTTTTAAGATAGGATCTCATCATGCAGCCTTGCTTCACCTGGAACTTGCTATATAGTCCAGGATGGTCTTGAACTCACAGAGATCCACATGCAACTGTTTCCTGAGTGCTAAGATTAAAAGCATCCCCCACCATGCCTGGCTCTTAGGGATTCATGCAAGCCAGAGCCCAGGCTAATCTTTCCTCTCTTTTAAGGAAGAGGTGCAGCTCCAGTCATGTCTGAGAAACACATTCCGCTTCACTGTCTTCAACCACAGAATGAAGTCAAGAATCATAACGCTGTCTATCCTTATCCTACATGGTAAGGAAACTTGATGATTAATTAACACAGACATGACTCTGATGAGATGTACCTCTGTGTATTTGATTATGGGCCTGTGAAGGCCTTGGCAGGCACTAGGAATCTGAAATGATGACTTGAGATTCATGGTCAAGCTAGCACCATGGTCTAACCAATCTTTGGGCAAAAGAAATGCCCAGAAGTATTAACCATGCAGCACTGTGGTGGTTTGAATAGGTTTGGCCATGGACTTATGTGTTTGAATGCTTGGCCATAGGGAGTGGCACTCTTAGGAGGTGTGGCCTAATTGGAGGAGGTGTGGCCTTGTTGGAGGAAGTGTGTCACTGTGGAGGTGGGCTTTGAGATCTCCTATGCTCAAGTTACACCTAGTGTGGCACACAATCTCCTGCTGCAGCCTTCCGATGAAGATGTAGAACTCTCAGCTCCTCCTGCACTATGCCTGCCTGGATGTTGCCATGTTTCCTACCGTGATGATAATGGACTGAACCTCTGAAACTGTAAGCCAGCCCCAATTAAATGTTTGCCTTTATAAAAGTTGCCTTGGTCCTGGTGTCTCTTCACAGCAGTAAAAACCCCAAACTACATCAAGCACCATGTGCCAATTTCATGTTCATAGCAGACATCAGTGATCAATCATTTCACTGGCTTTGAATCAAGTGGAACCCTTCAATCCTCACTCAGTTCAGCACTGCAGGGGACATCACCCCTTACACTGGAGTGCATTTACTACCCGCTAACTTGAGGATTGAACACATAGCACACATGACAGGACCTGCCAGCCCTGAACTGTCACAGGACACTCAGCTTCACACTCAGCATACAAGGACACTTCTTTAAGACATTGCCAAAGGACACTTGGCACTTGGCATTGCCAAAGGTCACCTTGATCAGCCCTGGATGGAGTCAGATCTTGGCCATCTAGCTGATGCTGTTTTGTAAGATTGGCTGGGGCACCGGGCAATAGAGGAACCATAGGATGACTTCATCTTACAGTCGAGGGGGACAGGGACAGGGAGGCTCTGGAGACAGATGGGAGCCAAGCCACCAGAACCTCTCCCTCCAAAGGGCGCCCATTAGAAGGGCATTCATCTGTGCCCCGTGAGAAGAACTCAGGAGCCGCAGCAGTAACGTTCCCAGACGTTTGCTGCATAAGAGGGGAAAATAACCAGGCCTAAGAAGAGGGCAGAGAGGATGGATGGCTGCCTTAGCAGAGGTGGGGGAGGCAGATGAGGGTGAAGGCTGCTTGCCAGCAAGAAGATGAAAGTAACTGCCAAGAAGATGAAAGTAACTGCCTTATCTGAGCCCGTGCCCGACTCCTGGGCCAGGATGGTCAGAGGCAAGCCTTGTCAACTTGGAGACCAGGAGAAGGGCAGACAGGAAAGTCGGTGTTAGGTAGAGGCCAGAAATTCCTCAGGCCAAACATGAGGAACCTTTATTCATCCCAAGGGGGCTGTGTGGTAGAAATCAGGGGCTTGGCCAGATGAGCTCCCTGTTTCCCTGCTGGAAACTTAAGATGCCTCGTTTCTTTCCAGGAGGAGCCAGCACAGACCACAACCACTGGTTTCACCTTGTTATCAGGTTGTGTGGGATTTCCCACCATCCTGACCATCAGAGGTCAGGGGTTAACTGTCCCTCCCCCCCCCTCCCCAGGAACACTGTGTCTAAGTAGAATATCACAGAACAGGGGACTTGGAAAGCTGAGCACGAGGCTTCCTGGATGTGATCATCAGCTCTGCCCTGATGTTCAAATCTCCATCCTCTGGGATCCAGGACAGCTTCTGCCAGGCTGGGACAGGGTTGGATCAGAGGCTCTGCTGCTTGCCCAAGTCTCTTCAGGGCTAGGGTGACAGGGTGTCATGGTGTCGTCCTACCTTCCTGACTGCTGTGGGTCATGGTGGACTGGGCCAAGGGAGTGTTTGTGGAAAGGTGTAGAGACGTTTGCAGATCTGAGACATGCCGTGAAAGTGGCAATATGGATGGATGGATGGATGGATGGATGGATGGGGTGGATGGGGGGGGGGTGGGTGGATGGATGGATGGATGGATGAATGGAAGAAAGAAGCAGAAAAAGCAGGGAAGCTGTAGTCCCATTTGCTAGGAAAGGGCACTTCTGTTGCTATTGCTGTTGTCGGTGATGCTGACAGAGGTAGTGTGGTGGTGATTATGGTGATGGTAGTGGGGGTGATGGAGAGTGACATGTGAGGTGGCCTTGAACCTGATCGTATGTTGCTTTTTTTCCTTCTTCTTTGTTTTATGGAGAGTTCATCTGTCACACTTAGAACCAAGGAGGATATACCCTGCTTGTGTGTCCAGGCCTTTGAAGGAGGGCAGGTAGAGCTGCCCTGTTCAGTAACTCAGCGGAAGGGGTATCTTAGAGAGAGTTGGCTTTAAGTCAGGAGATGAAGAGCAGGTGAGGGTTGGGAAGGTGCCAGCAGGAGGAGGTGGGCGTGTGCCATGACGTCAGGGCAGAGAGCTGACGAAACATGACATGCCTTAGTACTGGGAGGGCTCATTTAGTAACTGGTCACATTCAATTCCTCAGTGTCTCTGTTTGAACATGCTTGGCCTAGGGAGTGGCACTATTTGGAGGTGTGGCCCTGTTGGAGGAGGTATTGGCTTGTTGGAGGGGGTGTGGCCTTGTGGGAGGAGGTGTGGCCTTGTTGGAATAGGTGTGGCCTTGTTGGAGGGGGTGCAGTCTTGCTGGAGGGGTGTGGCTTTAAGACCATCCTCCTAGCTGCCTGGAAGCCAGTCTTCCACTAGCAGCCTTCAGATGAAGATGTAGAACTCTCAGTTCCTCCTGCACCATGCCTGCCTGGACGCTGCCATGCTCCCGCCTTGATGATAATGGACTGAACCTCTGAACCTGTAAGCCAGCCCCGATTAAATGCTGTCCTTATGAGAGTTGCCTTGGTCATGGTGTCTGCTCACAGCGGTCAAACCCTGAGACGCTCAGTATTTCCACTTTACATGAGAAGATGCTCAGAGCGGCTCACTGACTCTTGCAAGGTCACACAGCCTTCCACGGTAGTGCTAGGACATGAACCCTGGTCCTCGGGACTAGAGAACCTACCCTCTTAAAACCACACATGACAACCATGCCAGCACAGCAACAGATTCAGCATCCACACAGATGTACCCACAGGAAACCACCATGCATCTCCTCCAACACAAACAAGACAGATGGCTTGGGATACCTACCTATATAGTTCATGATAAATCCCTGGCCCTTGCCAAAGATAAGGCCAGCAGGGTCTGAGTGGAACTGAATGGTGAGGTCCGGTGTGGAGGAGTACAGCTTCTGAGGGCTGCTGTTGCCAAAGTACTGGCCTAGGACGTGGGGCACAACCTCGTCGCCGTCATAGATGGTCAGGATGTCGCTGTTGCTCAGGTTCAGGCTTGATGGGCAGAGAGAAGAGGAGGGGGGGTCACTGGAGGCTCCTGTCTGTCTCCATAAATACCATGTAATCTTTTGAGGGACATAGAATTCCTTCAGACAAGCACTGGGTCAGGCTGCAGGCTAGGAAGCAGGACTGGAAAGGTCTACACAGCAAATGGGACCAGGACACACTGATCCCTCCCATGAACACGACAGGCAGATCTGTAGACGGACGGGTTGTAGAAGAGACCTTTATAATAAAGTGGCTCTCCCCAGCTGGGTCTGTGAAGCCAAACCCTGCACAATAATGGGCGGGCTTCACTGTCCTATCAACAACACTGTTTGATGGTGCAGTGGAGTGCGGGCATGGGGCTCTGCGCTGGGGATGTGCCATGGTCTTTCTTCTTGGATGCTGAAGATGCTGAGCAAAGGTGGTGAGGACACCTGATGTTACTATGGTTCTCCAGGCCCTGCTGACCACAGCCTGCCTGTTCACTGGAGAAAGGTAAACTGCTTCTTATTCCTCAGAATCAACAGAGTTCTCCCTTGTGTGAGGAACAGTGAGGTGAGTGTATCTGCAGGACAAGGCCTTGTCACTGACACTGAGGACCGAGGTGGATGGTCATTGACACGCAGGGAAGGTCCAAGCCCAGCCTGCTGAGTCTGCCTGATCCTGTCCCATTTGTACCCTCAGAAATCACCACACCTAGCCAGTCTCACATCTTGTGTACCAGGCCAACCTCATGAGCCCGTCCTGTGCCCTTCTCAACCTACAGGCTCCAGCCTGGTAGCATATCCTATACACCAGCCTAGCCTGCTGAGTCTGCTTGACCCTAGTGCCTGCCTTCCCTGCAATTTCCTGGCACCATATCCAACCTCCAGACCTAGCCAGGGTCATACGTCCTGTGCTCGAGTTTGGTCTGGTGTGTCACTGGATGCCAGCCCACCCAATGCCACATCCAATTTCAAATAGAGCCCAGGTTGCACGTTCTGTGCACTGGTCCAGTCTGGTGAGTCTCAAAGACCCTAGGAAGCTTACACTCCACTCAGCATCTAACCTAGATTGGGATGGGGTGTACATTTATGTACCTATGTAGCCTGGTGAGTTCCTGGAACCTTGCCTGTCCATACCATGCCTAAGTCTTAAGCCTAACTTTGGGCCAGTGTCATCCTTAACTCCCTGGCAGAACTCAGGTACCAGTGCCTAAACAGATCTCACCATTGGTCCCATCGCATACTCTCTTGGTCTCTTCTTAATTGGAATTACCCCCTTTCCTCTGATCAAAATTGCCCTGAGCAACTGAAGGAGGGTTTTTTTTTCTTTTGTTTTGTTTTTTTAACCAGTTCCGCATGTCTGATTGATTGAAATCACCAAGTTTGGGTGACAACAGAAACCAAAATTAAAAAAAAAAAAAAGCCACAAGTAAGCCCCCAACCAAGCTTGCCACCACAGAAGCTGTCTAAAATCTCATGTCAGACATATAGCCAACCATTAAAGTCTGTATGTCCAAGTTTTATCACAAAACTCAAACAATATGAAGGGCCAGGTAGGTATGTCACAATCACCCCTCCCTCACACTCGCCGTAGACTAGTTCTCCAATAACAATTACCTAGATGAACTCCAGGACATAAAATTTACAAGTACGATTATGAAATTCATCAAAGAATGCAAAGGATTCAGACAAAACAAACAGATAAATGAATTTAGAGATTAGCAATGAATAATGTGATCCCCAGGAAAGCACAATGAATGGATGACGAAGACAATTTAGGATTTAAAACTCAAATCGAATAAAGAGACAGAAATACTGAAGAGAGCTCAAGCAGAAGTAAGGATGGATTTGAAAAGCCCAATAACCTAATTAGAAAGACAATAGAAAGCCTTGTAAGTGGAATGGAGCAAGTGGAAAGAATATCAGGACTGGAAGATAAAGTAGAGATATTAGACAGGCACAAGGTATTAGCAAAATTAAAAACACTCAAAAGAAATCGGAAGGAAATTCAAAACACTGGGAAAGCACAAAATCTTGGAATTATAGACATAGATGAGGGAGAAGAATTCCAGAGCCATGGCACAGGCTCTAGCTAGATCATCGAAAAAAACCTCTCCAAAGTGAGGAAAGATACTTCCATACAGACACAAGAGACACACAGAGCATCCGAGAGATGGGACCAGAAGAGAAACTCTGCACAGCATAGCACTAAAAATACAAAGCAGAGAGAGGGGACTGCAAGAGGGAAGCCACACGTCACATAGAAAGGGAAACCCAGAATCATAGCTGTCTCCTCAGTGGGAGCAGTAAAGGCCAGAATGGCCTGGCACTTCAGGTTCTGAAAGATCACAGGTGCCAACCTAGGCTACTGTCTTAGTTAGGGTTCTCTAGAGTCACAGAACTAGAAAAGCCATCTGACATCGTTGAAGGAGAAAAGAAAAGAAAAAGCTTTCCAATATGGTATGAACAGGCTAAAATAATTCATGTCTGCTAAAGCAACTCAACAGAGAGGAGTAGAAGTGAGAGTTTGGACCTAAAAGAGAAATAAGCACAGCCAAGACAGTACAGAAAGGAGGTAAAAGTGTCATTATTGAAATACAAAATAGGACTAAGAACACTCACACTCACACAATCACACACACTCACACACATACTCACACACACATACACTCACACACAATCACACACACTCATACACACACGCACTCACACACACTCACATACACTCACACACACATACACTCACACACACAATCACACATACACACATTCACACACACATATTCACACTCACTCACACACACATTCACATACACACACACTCACACTTATACACACAAGCAGAGGCAGGATAAACACATCAACACCTACCTTTCAGCCTATCTTTCCTCCCTTCCTTCCCTCCCTCCCTCCTTCCCTCTCTCTTTCTCTCTGTGTCTCTGTGTCTGTCTGTCTGTCTGTCTGTCTCCAACTACGTAGCCCTGGCTGGTCTTGAACTCACAAAGTTCTGTCTGTCTTTGCCTCCAGAGTAAAAGGATTAAAGGTGCCTCCACACCCAGCATCATATAAATTCCAAAAATAACTTTAAATACTAATGGCTTCAACTCTCTAATCAAAAGACACAGGCTGGTCAAATGCATTAAGAAACAGATACATCTCCTTGTCTACAAGAAACCCAGCTTGCCTTCAAAGTTAGGAACCACCTTAAAAGTGTAAGGGTGAAAAAAAAAAAAGGACTTCAAGCAAATGATACTGGGGAAATAAGCAAATATCACCATCTTTCAAAATAGGATTCAGTCTAAAATAACCCAGAAGAAGTAGAGAAATATGCTTTGTTTTATTAAGGGAATTAACCAGAAAGACATTACAATCCTAAACATTGCACATTTAATTTCATAAAAGGTGCACTATTGGACTTAAAGACACAGATTAACTCCAACTCAGTAATTACCTCCTTCTCTCCAATAGGCAAGCTATCTGAACAAAATAAATTTGCAGAGAAACATCAGCATGCAATGACATCATACATTATATGAACCTAACTGTTATCTACAGAGTAGTCTATCAAAACACCAAAGAACACATGCTTCTGCTCAGTGGGTAATGGGAGCTTCTCTAACACACACTACATCCTGGAATAGAAAACAAATCCTTACAAATAGAGGAAGACCGCAATAATCTGCATATTCTATCTTACCATGATGCTATAACGCTTAAAACCAATAACAAATGAATCTCAAGTATTGCAAAAACTGATGGAGATTAAACTATGCATCACTCAGCGATTAATGGGTCAAAGAAGAAGTCAAGAAAGAAAAATTTAAAATCCCAGAATTAAAGGAAAACAAAGACCAACACAATGAAGCGCCTGGGACATACTGAAAATGGTTTCAGGAGGGAAGTTTTAGCTCTAAGTGCTTATGTTAAAAAAAAAAAAAGAAAGAAAAAAGAAAATCAGAAAGAGCATGAATAAATGACCTAATGATGGAGTTGGATAATCTGGAAAAATGGGAACTAACCACACCCAAATCCAGGAGATGAGACAATATAATAAAAACCAGAGCAGAAATCAATGAAGTAGAAAGAAAGAAAAAAACAGTACAAAGAATCAACGAATCTAGGAGCTGTTCTTTGAGAAGATAAACAAGATTGACAGACCCTTCCCCAACTAGCTAAAAAGAAGGAGAGGACCCAAATGAAAAGAATCAGAAACGAGCAGGCAAACATTGCAACAGACACCAAAGAAATTCAAAATACTATGAGGGAATCAATTAAAGGTTAGAAAACACATCAAGTTAGAAAAATGGATGAATTTCTGGGTTCACCCAAACTACAGAAGTTAAGCCAAGAAGAGATCAACAGACCCATAACAAAGAAGATTGAAGCAGCAAGGAAAAGCCTCTAACTAAAAAAGTAGTCCAGACTCAGATAAAAAGATCCATAAGGAATGCTTAAGTTATTACGTTTCAAGAAAAGAAATTGAAGGAGTGCCCTCAAATTCTTCTTTTTATGGAGCCAAGATCACTCTAATTCTAAAGCCAGGTAAAGGCACAGCAAAAAAAAAGAGAAAACAACAGGCCAGCATTCCTAATGAACATAGGTGCCAAAACCCTCAGCAAAATACTTGCAAACTGAATAGAGACTTATATGAGAAAGCTCATCCATCATGATCAAGTTGGCTTAATCCTAGAGTTGTGGGGATGGCTCCACCTACAGAGATCAATAAATGTAATAAATCATACCAATGGGTGAAGTATCAAATGCCCATGACAGAATCAGAAAAGACCTTTGACAAAATCCAACACACCTTCATAATGGATGTCCTAGAAATAAGAGATAAATGTTGTATACAACAAACCCACTGGGACCCCAATGGAAGAGCTAGGGGAAGGACTGAAGGAGCTGAAAGGGATCGCAACCCCCATATGAAGAACAATGTCAATTAACTGAACCACCCAGACCTCCCAGGGACTAAATCACCAACCATACATGGAGGGATCCATGGCTCCAGATACATATGTAGTAGAGGATGGCCTTATCTGATGTCAAAGGGATGGGAGGCCCTTGGTCCTGTAGAGGCTTGAGGGTTGCTAGAGCAGTGAGTGAGTGGGTGGAAAGGCACCCCTATAGGAGCAAAGGGGAGGGGGACAGGGGGGGTGGGATAGGGAGGTTGTGGAGGGGTAACAAGGAAGGGGAATATTATTTGAAAATGTAAATGAATAAAATGATTAATAAAAAGAATCCACTACTAACACCATCCTAAATGGAGAAAAATAATCTCTTAAGCGATTCCACTAAAACCAGTAGTGAGCTAGGGATGTCAATTGTCCCCACTCTTTCAGCACTGCAAACACTATCCAGAGCAATAAGACAACAGAAAGAGTAATTAAAGGGATACAATTAGCAACAGACTATCTCTATTTCCAGACGAAACATAGTATACACAAGAGACCACAAAAGTTCCATCAGAAAACCTCTAGAAACTAAAAGGAAAGTGGCAGAACTGACGTGCCAAGTCAGCAGCCTTCTGCATGCGATAACAAAAAAAATCGAGGAAAAGATCATGGAAACACCCCCATTCACAGCCACTTCAAAATGCCTAGGAATAAACCCAGCCAAGGTGTTTGAAAAGCTTCTATAACGAACTTTGCATCTCTGGAAAAAAAAACAAAAACAAAACTGGAAACTCACTAGAAAATGGAAAGAAAGCCTATGCTTAAAGTTTGAATTAATTTTGTGAAAGTGCCCACGCTACCAAAAGAAATGTACAGACTTCCTGCTATCTCGGTCAAAATCCCCATGACAGACAATCTTCACAGTTAATAGAAACTCAGCCCTTGGGAGGCAGAGGCAAGCGGATTTCTGAGTTTGAGGTTAGCCTGGTCTACAGAGTGAGTTCTGGGACTATACAGAGAAACCCTGTCTCGAAAAAACCAAATAAATAAATAAATAAATAAATAATAAAAAAATAAAAAAATTATATGGAACCACAGACACCCTCCATCCTCTACTCCCATAGCTGAAGCAGCCCTGAGCTAAAAGAACAGTCCTGGAGAGATTCCTGGTCCAAACTGAGACAGAGGACCTGGTGGGTGGTTGATGACACAGGGGTGGGGGGGGGGGGGG
>JADRCD010097054.1:0-16952 GCA_019843815.1 Montemys delectorum | reverse complement strand
GTGTGTGTGTGTGTGTGTGTGTGTGTGTGTGTGTGTGTTCTCTGGGCGGTGGGGGAAGGAACAGGCTTCCTCCGCAGCACGACTTTGCATTTCTCGTTGTCTACCGAGATGGGAAAGAACAGAGAACTCCACTCCCCCTACAAAGGGCAACACTTCCGGAAAGCTGCCCAGCCCCTCTGTTCCTTCTCATGGTCCTGACGCCATCCTCCAAGCACAGGCTCCTCCTTTGCACTGGCCTGGATCTCTGATGACTGCTCACCCCATGGCTCAGCTTCTGGACAGGGAGAGGGTGCAGCTTTCCAGGGCTCAAAGCCAAGGGAAATTGACCAGGCGATCTGCCTGGCCTTGCTGGGTGCCCTCTGGGCTCGGTAGCTGCAGCACCTAGCCAGGAAGGAGCTGAACTCCTGGAACCCAAGTCCAGGCATCCAGCGAGTATGGGACTGCTATTGTATGCACATGTATGTGTATGTGTGTACACCCATGTTAGTATGTGTGTGCGCATGCGTGCAAGCATGTGTTTCTGTGTGTGCATTGAGAGTTTTTCCCTCCTCTCCCTCACTGGGTCCCCTAGAGGGCCTGGGACAGAGGATTTCAACATCTGTAAGGAATCTGGGCCCATTGCCAAGGGTGAGTCACCCATTGCCTGGGAGATGCTCAAGACAGTGATGGCCAGACTTGGGGGTGGAGATCCCAGTGGGTCATTGTGCCCAGGGACACAGAGCTCTATCTTTCAACTAGGCTGGGCAAGGAGTTGGCTGTCTTCTGGAAGGTGACTTGACTGGCTTGGCCCAGCTTTCCCATCAGCGTTGCTAGGAGGGCTGTGTGATCCTAGCCTGTTTGTTTGATGTAGTACCTCCATCAACATTCCTGGTCCCAGGAAAGGGGAAGGGGGCATAGCCTCAGGGAGAAGGAGGCTCATAGCCACCAACCTGTCCCTTTGGGGCTTTAGACTTGTGCCCTTGTTCAAAAGCTGATACCGCTTTAATATGCCTTGTCTGGAGCCTAAGGCTTAACGATGCCCTTGAGCTTGTGGTCCCCTCAGCCTCTCTGTTTCTTTTTGTTGCATCACTGGCTGGGTATGCAGGGGAAAAGTCGTTGGATTTTCTACTTAGAATATTGGGCGTAGAACACCACCCATTGCCCAGGACACGTGTGGCAGTGCACGTGGCAGCCCTGGGGGCACGGGATGCATAGCTCATGCATGTATAGTCATGTATACACCATTGCACGTAACACCAAGGGTGCCCGAAGCGCACTTCCTCTGTTCCCATTTAGGCATAACACTTGGAGGAACAAACATGTGTATATACATGGCTCCCCACTGTCTGGGCTCTGAACCACCTAGCATTTCTTGTTTCTTTCACTCCCTGTCATAGGTCTGGCCCCAGCTGGGCTGATTGGGAGACTGGCACCCCCAGGTTCTGGTCCTGTTCTGCTGTTGATTCACTCAGCAGCTTTGGAACAGGTCACAGGTCTCAGCCCTCCCTGCTATGTGCTGGGTTCTTCCTGTGTAGCCAGGGTCAGAGGCCAAGTGTGAGCACAGCCTCAAGGCAGACCAGGTTAAAGGTCCAGAAGGATGACTATGGGCTTGTCCCCTCCTGAGATCCCCAGAAGCCCTGCTGGGCAGTTGCCCTCCGGAGCTCCTAATGCTCTGGGCCAACTCTGTCCCAGGTGAGGGGTGCCCAAATTCACAGCAAGAAGGACTCAAGCTAGAACACAGTAGTGACCCATCAACCAACGTGACTGGTGAGTGCAGCCTCCGCCAGCCCTTACCCGCTTCCTGGAGTAGCCTGTGTTTCTCCTCACCTGCTTTTCCTCTGGTGTCCCAAAGGCTTCAACCTAATTCGCAGACTGAACCTCATGAAGACATCTGCCATCAAGAAGATTCGTAACCCCAAGGGGCCACTCATCTTGCGGCTAGGGGCTGCCCCGCTGACCCAACCAACACGGTAAAGGACTCTGGGAGGCCCCTGGAGTTCATACTGACCTCAGCCACACCCCTGCAACTCTGGCCCTGGAGGCTGTTGTGGACATCCTCCTGCCAAAAGTCCACCTACTGTCCAACGCTGGGCTTGCAGGGTGGGCTTTGTGTGTGTAGTGCCTGGAAACCCAGTCTGGATCTTGCAGGCAGTGGCAGGACCATGTTTAAATCCAGTGGTCACCATGAGAACCCCAGGGTGGTGTCCAGAGCCTGTGTTTATGTGAGTGTTACCTGTATGAAGCTCAACTTGCAGCAGCCGCTGGGCAGTCTGGCTCCTGCTGGCCAATATGTCCTCTTGTAGCTTTGTTCATGCAGAACCCTTGGACTTTTACTCAGCATCGTTCCTCCCACCGCAGACCTATACACCATGCTGGCTTCCTTGGGCACCCCTTGCCAAAGTTGGAATGTAACGCTGAGATAGAAAAAACATTTAAGTTATTTATTATGTGCATGTGTATTACGCCTGCATGTTATATATGTGCGCACCACACACATGCAGTGCCTGTAGAAGCCAGAAGGGGGCATTATATCTCCTGAGACTCCAGTTACAGATGTTCTGAGATGCTCTGTGGGTGCTGGGAATCAAACCCTGGTTTTCTGGGACAGCAGACAGTAGTCTTAATCACTCAGCCATCTCTCCAGTCCTCTGAGATGATAATTCAAGGATGCTGTTAATGTTCCTCTGCCCCATCAGACCCCATGAGACTTCATGGGGACAAACTCCTCCATTTTTCACCACTGGCTAACCCAGCAGCCAGCCAACCCTTAGCATATGAGTGGAAGATGCTCGGGGAATATGTTAAGATGAACTGAACGTGTATATGTTTTGGAGGTGTGAGCTATGCTTGTCTCCGGCAGGCTCATCAGTTCTCAGAGTGCCCTCTCTTCTCCACTGCAGACGAGTGTTCCCTCGAGGCCTCCCAGAGGAGTTTGCCCTGGTCCTGACAGTCCTTCTGAAGAAGCACACCTTCCGGAACACATGGTACTTGTTCCAAGTGACTGATGCAAATGGGTACCCACAGGTGAGTCTGCCCCTTCCCTCCCCTAGTCCTTGGCATAGTCTAATTAGTCTAGTTAATATTAGCCTAATTCAGCTTCTATTCAAACTTGTGGTTTCTGGGCTTCTCTGCTCCATGGAGAGACTACGCCCAGCACCCAGCACCCAGCACCCAACACATGCTCTCAGGATGCCCTCCTCTGTGACCCAGCCAGCTTTCTCCCCTCCTGTGAGATGAGCTTCAGGCCCCAGCTTTGCCAAGCTATGCCTCTAGAGCTCTGAATCTCTGTCCTTTCTCTTTCCCAATTTGTCACAGATCTCCTTGGAAGTCAACAGCCAGGAGCGGAGTCTAGAGCTCCGGGCACAGGGCCAAGATGGTGACTTTGTGTCCTGCATCTTCCCAGTGCCCCAGCTCTTCGATCTGCATTGGCACAAGCTGATGCTGAGTGTGGCAGGCCGCGTGGCCTCTGTGCATGTGGACTGCGTCTCAGCTTCCTCCCAGCCTCTGGGGCCCCGGCAATCCATCCGGCCTGGGGGACATGTATTTCTGGGCTTGGATGCTGAGCAGGGCAAGCCGGTTGCAGTGAGTACTGGGTCCTGGTTTCTGCTCCCACCTCCCAGGGAGCCCTGAGCTCCTGAGGGTGTGTTTCTGAGCCCTGGTTTGAAGCCATTGCATTTCCTCTGCCGCCTAACCAAGCTAATCCGACATTTCAGGGCCTCCACCATCCGAGTTCTTTATGTCTCCTGCATGTTCCTCGAATCTCTCTATTGAGTCTGATCCATGCTAGTCTAACGGATCGTCTACTAAATTTGCATGTTTGCACCTTTGCTCCCTTTACCTGCAAAGCTTTTTCTTGTAGATTCATTTACAGGATGGGCCCAGTTTGAATGGAGCCCCCTCTTCCTGCTAGCCTCCTCTGTGTTGTTCTGAGAATATAGTCTCTCTCTCTCTCTCTCTCTCTCTCTCTCTCTCTCTCTCTCTCTCTCCCTCTCCCTCTCCCTCCCCTCCCCCCATTCCTTCCCTCCCTCCTTTCTCTGCTTTTGACAACAGTTCTATTCTTGATGGTCTCCCCCGACCAGCCTGGAAAGACCCTAAAGTCAAATCCTGGGGCGAAGATGTCTTTGAGCTTCTTTGGGGACCCTGGGGGAGCTATTTGATCATCCGAAATAAGATGAACTTGTGTGTCCCCTGCAGTTTGACCTTCAGCAGGCGCACATCTACTGTGACCCGGAGCTCGTACTGGAGGAAGGCTGCTGTGAGATCTTACCGGGAGGGGTGAGTAGCTGGCTCCTAGCACATGCTGTGCTGGAGAGGGGGCAGCCTGCCCAGGGATGGCAGAGGTCTGAGGCTGCCTCTGCCTCTGTACTGACCCTGGCCACCTTTCTCCCATATTGAGCAGTGTCCCCCAGAGACCTCCAAGTCACGCCGGGACACCCAGAGTAATGAGCTCATTGAGATCAATCCTCAGACAGAGGGCAAGGTCTACACCCGCTGCTTCTGCTTGGAGGAACCTCAGAACAGCAAGGTGGGTGAGCAGGGGAGACATAGGGGAAACTGTTCCACTCCTAACCTGGCTGAGGCCTGCCACCAGGTTCAGCTGACCATGTGCCTAGGCTGGGGATGTCCCCCAAATGTGGGCTCAATGTGGGCTTATGGAACTCAGGGAGGCAGAGAGAGATGTGACCTTGTGCCTGCCACTTGTTGGCACTGAGCATTATGCTGCTCTGTTTCTGACTCTGGCAGGACCATCCTGTGGAGGGCGGGACCCCATTTGCAGTTTCTCCTCTACAGGGATATCTGGGCCTAGAGGCCAGGCTGCACTGGGCTCTGGGCTCTCTTACTTCCCCAGCACCATGGCCAGCCACCCTGTCCACTCTCAGGTTCTTTGGAGATGGCAGGGGAATCTCTTCCTTCCTTCAGCCCTACCCTCAGACTGGGCGATATCCCTGCCTACCCAGGCAGCATGCCCAGCCTTTGGCTGCAGAAACACAAGATCCCATTGATTCAATGCCTGTTTTCTATGACATCACATGGGGGGGGGGTGCCCGTGGGGGCAGCCTCAGGGGCCTGAGCAAACCCTTCATGATCTGGGAGGTGCCAGATGCCAAACTGAGGGGTGCCTGGCATCCATGTACTCTGCCTGGATGCCCCATTCCAGCACGGACCCCAGAATTGCCCCTCTGTCTGCCCAGGTGGACACACAACTGATGGGAAGAAGCAGCCAGAAGGCAGAAAGGAGGACAAAGGTGGAGATGGTGGCTGAGGGGGTGAGCCCACGGTGCCTACTGTCTGCTCTGCATTCCCTCTATAAAATGCTTGGAAAAGATGCTGTACTCCCACTCTCTTCCTGCCCGGACAGAGCTTGGCTGCATGGTGCCAGCTCTGAGAAGGGAAGACAGGCTGGGCCGGACACAGTACTGGGCATTCTCTAGAGAGCTGGCTCCTGCCCGCTTTTGCACAGGGGCTTGGAGCAATGTTTAGTCCCAGGTTCCTCTCCCACTCCATGCCTCATTTTTCTCTTCTCAGGCCCACCAGGAGACTGGAGTCAACGAGGTGAGCCTTTGTCTGGGCTGGACCCTAGGACTCTGGGAGGCAGGTGCTAGCACTCACTCCTTAAAGGTTTGAGGCACAGAGCCTAAGGTGTGGGGTGATGGATAACTGAAGCACCCAAGATTCTTGAGGGCCCAACTCTAGGCCTTGATTGCCCTGGATTGTAGGGTAGAAGTCCAGGAAGCCATTCCTGCTGTGCTGGAGGTCAATGGCCATGGGCATCATAGGGAAAAGCTAAGTCTTAGCTGTGAAACCCTTCTTCCCTGACATACTGTGTGGCCTTGGGCTTGTTACTGCTTTACTGTTGCTGGCTCGGCTTTCTTTTGTTCCTTTTAAAGGGGTGCTATTTGGGCCTTGAGGGGTGTGTGTGTGTGTGTGTGTGTGTGTGTGTGTGTGTGTGTATGTGTGTGTGTGTGTATGTTGCATACTTGTGCTGGGCAGGGCTAATCTTAGAGGCTCAGAATTGACCTGCGGGCCTGTTCTTCCTTTTCAGTGCCCACCCTGTGCCCACAGTGCCCGGGAGAGCAATGTGAGTCAATGAAGGAGTACAGCCAGTCTGGGAGTGGGTGTTGCCCGGAGTGGACTAGAGCTTCCTGGTAGAGGACAAGGGGGGCTTTGTTCAATTTCCCATCACTCCCCTGCCTGATTCCCAGAGCTAGGCTTGTCCCCACCCCTAAGCCCACCAAGCCAGGGCTGTCTAGAAGGCAGTACTGGCCCTGAAGTCTCAATGGAGTGTTTTGATCCAGAGTGGTAGCCTGCTTAGGGGATGGGGTGGGGGGAGAACAGGACTCAGGACCTTGGTTGCTGATTTCAGCTGTGCAGTTGCCTCTGGGCCTCAGACCCACTTTGATCGGAAGGTACCATATGCTACCTTGTTCTTCCCCCTAGAGCAGGGGAAGGAACAGCCCAGTGTCACACAGCTCAGAGCCTGGGCATTCTCCTCTCCTCCTCCTTAAAAGCTAGCCTAGCCCAGCCTTCCCACTGGGAATTGGACGCCATTTGGTACCTATTGTGCCCTATCCACAGGCAGCGAGAGTTACTGTGTTTTGAGCATCCATTCGCAAAGGGCATGAACCCCCTAATTCTGGGGGGACTTAGAAGTACCCACACTTCTTCCTGCCTGCCTGCCTCTTTCTACCCAGTCTTCCATCAAATCCCAGATGTGCTAGGGTTGCCATGGCAACTGAGTGACCATGTTAGCCTAACAATTTGAGGTGGGGCTGGCCAAAGGCAGGAGGTTGGAGGAAGTAGACCCCTATGTTGGCTTTATAGCCTTGAAAAATAGAGTCAGCATGCTAATTGGCCTAGGAGGCCAAATAAGGGTTGGGACCCTGGTCCTGCTATCATGCTATGTGAACCCAGCTGACTTGCCCGTTCCCTCTGGGTCGCTGGTTCAATATTCTCTTCCTTCTTCTGTTCCCTTAGGTCACACTTGGTCCCTCTGGCCTTAAGGTAAGACCTAGAAGTGAACAGAATTCTCCTATCTTCCTTGGTCCTTCCCACTTTGTGTGGCTCTGTCTTGTGTTTATAGCAGGACTACTCCCCCCCCCCCCCGCCCCATACTTGAGCATGTGTTGGAACGAGCAGGTTTGTGTGTATAGAGTCCAGAACTACCCTCTGCTGAGGCCCTCTGTGTGCCAGGCTCTGTGCCCTGTGTGTGCAGTACCCATCCTAGGAGGCGAGTGCTCCCCTTTGGTGCAGGGAGGGATTGAGACTCACTGTCAGTCATAGGTCAGAGTGATTGTGTGTGGGCATGCCTGTATGTTCTAGAACACATGTCTGTGCCCATGTGGCCACAGGCTAAAGGTTGAACCCATATACACCTGTGGGCCTAATGAGTGACAGGTGAGCATGGCTCGTGTAGGCAAATACTGTTCTTCCTTTGCCGGCTGTGAGCATGTGGGCTCTGCCCATCGTCTCGCCTACAGCACCCCCATCTTTTTTGCTTATGCCTGGAGACAGGTGTTGCATCACTTCTATTTTATTGGTGAAGAATCCAAGCCTCAGGGAGGTGACCTGCCTCTGCCCAGAGTCCTGTGTTAGCAAGCATGGGGCTTGAGCTCAGGAAACTCGACAATTAGCTGTCATGGGTTTATGTCATCCTGCGTGTCTATGCAACATGTCCACGTGCCGAGGATATGCTGTTGTGTTTGCTAATGTGCATGCCCGTGGGTGTGGGGGAAGGGACACTCCCTGCGTGAGCCTGTAGGTTTGCCAAATAGCCTTTTGGTGTATATGGAATCCATATACTGTGTGTAATGAGCGCATGCGGGGGGGGGGGGGGGGGGTGGAGGGGGGGGGGGGGGTGGGGGTGTCGGGGCATTTGAGGGGTAGATGGGTGGAGGCAACCAGGGGTGGGGGGCACTTTTTGGAGGCTCCCTTTCAGCACAGTCATCATTCTGGTTTTACCAACAGGGAGGGAAAGGTGAACGAGGACTGACTGGACCATCAGGCCCCAAGGGAGAGAAAGGAGCACGGGTAAGTGCCCTAAACAAGTCCACGTCAGGGCCTCTCCCACCTAGCCGGGGCCTCTCCCGCCTAGCCGGGGCTTCAGGGGGTGTAAACTAGCACCCCCCCTCTCATGGGAAGCTGGCCACTTGGGTGTTTGGACAGGGTTCTATAGGGTTAATATGCACAAGCTTCTATTCTACGGGCACCTGGGCCTTTCCTAGCAACAGGTCTTTGTTGACACCTGACACCCCAGGAAGGTCCGACCTAGTCTTGACCCCTGTTCCTTATTCATAGGGCAATGACTGTGTTCGCATCTCCCCAGATGCCCCACTTCAGGTAAGACTGACTGGGAGGCAAGGCTTGTTTGAGGGCTGGGGCCAGGCTCATTCTGGCCACTTAACCCTTTGTCTCCCTTGTCAGTGTGCAGAAGGCCCAAAAGGAGAGAAGGGAGAATCGGGGGACTTGGTAAGCCTGGGACCCGCCACAGGGCAGGATGGATCCTGGGCTCAGCCTCATCATTCATGTGTGCCTCCTCCTCATCTTAGGGACCCTCAGGACTCCCGGGATCAACAGGCCAGAAGGTAATAATAGGTTTAGGTTTGGAGGGGTAGGTGCCTGGATGGCCCTACACTCAAGAGGAGGGAAGTGACTAAGGTCTTCCTAGAGGATGGTGACAGTTGGCAGGATTGACTGCCTCCTCCATATCCCTTCTAGCCTTCTGCCTGGCCCAAACACCCGCCACATCTAGAAGGGAATGACTGCACGCTTGTTGAATGAGCAGTCTGGCTGGTTTGGAAGTTCTTTCTGTTGTCTGCCCGCCTGTGGAAGACATTCCTTTTTAGAAGAGGCAGAGTCAGGGAAGAGGAAGCTGGAAGGCACTTGCCCCTCCCCTGACAGGAACTCTGCTGCTGCTTTTCCTCAGCCTGCTCCCCTGTCTCTTCCTTCTCCAGGGCCAGAAAGGGGAGAAGGGCGATGGAGGTCTCAAAGGACTGCCAGGAAAGCCAGGACGAGATGTATGTGGCTGGGAACCCTCTCCCTAGGCCTCAGAATGCTAGAATCTAACTCAGAGATCCAGCCTCCTCCTCCTGGCCAAGGAAGTGAGGCGCTATGTCCCAGGTGGCATAGCAAAGCGAGTACAGATACTGAACCCGGGCCTCTTGACTCTCGGCCTTTGACATTTGCTGATCTCAGGGCACCAGGTTGGGGTCTGGCATTGGGGGAGGGAAGGTGAGTGAGGCACAGGTGGGTAATTACACCCCCCCCCCCCCCGGTCTCAGTGGGGCAGGTGCCAGGATCCTGGTTGTCCCTACCTGGCCTTCTTATCCACAGGGTCGGCCAGGAGAGATCTGTGTCATTGGGCCCAAAGGGCAGAAAGTGAGTTGCAGGCCTGGGTGTGGGAAGGGGCGGGCGGTAGGGGTAAGGTGGTGCCTCTCTCATCCTCACTTACCTGTGTGACAGGGAGACCCTGGCTTTGTTGGGCCTGAGGGACTGGCGGGAGAGCCTGGGCCCCCTGGCCTCCCGGGACCACCTGGGATCGGACTGCCTGGGACTCCTGTAAGTGTCTCCTCACCTGGTCTGCCGCCCTTTCTGGAGACCTTTGTCCCCCCAGGGTGGGGCTGAATTGGGAATAAGACCCAGTCCTAGGGGTGTGGCTTGGAGGGTGGCTTAAGACAAAACTGATCACCATGCTGTAAAGAGGAAACTTGTATCACCCTGTTTCTGTCATCAGGGAGATCCAGGTGGCCCACCAGGCCCTAAGGGAGAAAAGGTAGGCACTGGGGTGTCATTGACACAGGGGGAAGGATGTATACAGTGTGTGTGTCAGGAGGTGATCAGGAGTTGGGCTGAGAGGCTCAGTTCAGCCAGAGTGTATGGGGTGGGGGTCTTGGCAAGCAGCCAGTACTAGAACTGTCTGTCTGTCTGTCTGTCTGTCTGTCACCTCCTCCTTGTTGTACTCGGGAAGGGTGCTCAGAGCCCTTGTCATCTCTTATCTTTTTCCAGAGCTAGGCACACAGGAAGGCAGGCAGTAGGAAGAAAGGATTAGTGGTCCACATGGAGCTGGGAGGCTCAGCTGAGGGTCAGAACGAAGGGGCAAACGAGCAGAGGTCACATCAGTGGAGCTTCCCCTTTAACCCTTCTGATTACAGGGCAGCTCTGGAATACCAGGAAAGGAAGGCCCAGGAGGGAAGCCGGTGAGTGGCCACAAGCCCCCCATGCCCAGATCTGCTCTTCTAGAGCCTTCAGGGGGAAGGGCTTGGGTCCTCAGCTCCTTCCCAGCATAGCAACATACCAAATACCAATCCTTGTGCCCGGCATTAATGCCCCATGCTTCTTCTTCTTTTGTAAACTTTGCCAATAGGGGAAGCCAGGAATGCCCGGGACTAAAGGAGAGAAGGTAAGCTCCGTGCTTGGCTGCCCTGGGTTGGGTTGAGTTGGGGACAAGTTCCACTCTGAGTAGCAGAGACATTCTGCCCAGGTGCTGGACCTGCCTCAGCTGACCTCAGCCGACCTCACTTATCAGGAGCCTGCCTGGGGTGTGTGGGGGGAGGGTCAGCCAGATCCAGACCCTGCCTTGGGCATCTGCATGGTCTATGAGCATGGAGAGCCATTTCGCTTCTCTCTCAGCCCAAGTCTCATATCTGTCAATGAGACACATAGAATCTCCCCTGGCTTGCTTTGAGGACATAGTTTCAGGATGCCGGGGACTCCTTTCCTGAATGAGTCACTTGGACAGGTAGCCCCTGCAGTTGTTCTGTTGTCCACTTTGATGATGGGAAACACCTAGAACAGGTCTGGCAGGAGGCATTTCCCGAGGTCTCAGCCCCTCCCTAACCTCTTGTGGCTCTTCTCTTCTGCTAGGGTGACCCCTGTGAAGTGTGCCCAACACTGCCCGAAGGGTTCCAGAATTTTGTGGGGCTCCCTGGAAAACCAGGGCCTAAAGGGGAACCAGGTGATCCTGCTCCAGCCAGGGTGAGTACCCAAGTGGCTACTGAGGAAACATATATACAAAACAAGACAGAAACGAGGGACTGGATGCTTCTCAGTACCACTGAGATTAGGCCAAGTGTAGCCTAGATGAGATTGGAACCATAGAGCTTGGGGTGGGCTAGAGTGTCATCCCAGGTTTCCATGGCAACCTCCCAGCACTTTCCCCAAGAGACTCTAGGGTATCCTTTGGGCAAGGTAGGGTGGAACCATCTCTTACTGTGAGTGAAGCTTGGTTGGTTTAGATATTGGGTAGAGAAATGAAAGGAAGTGGTTAAAGTCCTGGTCTAGCCTCCTCACCTGACTCCTTTGTATACCCTCTCTCTCAGGAGGGCCTAGGAACTGTTGGACTGAAAGGTGACCGGGTATGTAAAGAACTTTCTAATGTGGACATTTAGGCTACATTTATTTCCCTTTTTGTTCTATGGGTCGATGGGCACTGCTTCTGGGGTGAATCCCTCGGGAATGGGACAATTTAAAGGACATACATGTGGTGTGTCACACTCTGTCCTCAAATATAGCTAGAGCATTTGGGCTGTCCCAGTTTGCTTAGTCTTAGCCCACACACCAATTTTTTTTTTTTCCTTGCAGGGAGATCCAGGCATCCAAGGAATGAAAGGAGAGAAGGTGAGGTGCCCCTGGGCCCCGGTCTTCGATGTCTGTCTGCCTGAGAGAATTTTGACTGTTCTCTTCCTTCCCTAGGGGGAACCCTGCTCATCCTGCAGTTCAGGTGTCGGGGCCCAGCATCTTGGGCCCTCCTCAGGGGGCAGTGAAGACATGGGCTCCCCTGGCCACGGTTTACCTGGCCTTCCGGTAAGGGGCCTGTCCTTGGCATACTAGTGACTGTCCTGGCTCTTAGGGTCCCATGCTTTGGGGCAGGGACCAAGAGGTAGCCACAAAGCAGCCTATACTCTGGTGCTTTCCTCCATCCGTGTGCTAGGCTTCTACTCGTAAAGTGGTAACTGTCTAGCAATCCTCATTCCTTTCTCTTGTTGGGAGCTTGGAGAGGTGTCAGGCAAAGATGCTGTAACTCCATCTTGGTGTTTTGTTTTGTTTTAAGGGCAAATCTGGAATTCCTGGGCCCAGAGGCCTGAAAGGAGAGAAGGTGAGTCCTGGGCTAGATATCAGGGCACTGACAAGGCAGGGGGAGGCTAGTGAGTGAGGCAGGGGTCAAACTACAGCTTCACAGAGAAACACACCCATCAGGATTTCCCTGAGCAGAGTGGAGGAATTTAGTTTCAAGAGCCTCATGTTCTCCAAGAGAATTCCTTAGTGTTGTATTTTTAATTTAATGATAATCTAAAACGATTAAGCACATCCAAGACTACCTTAAAGCAAAATAATATTTAACTCTCCTTTTCTACTTATTACGTGCCAGGCACAGTTCCAAGCCTTGCGCATGTTTTAATCTTGTTTCATTCTCCCAAGTTCTAAGTGCATTTCTCTACTATTCCCATTTTCTGGATGAGGAAAAAGACATTAAAAGGCTCAGGGAATCTCCCAGTGCCTCATGGGTGTTTGAGGCCGGGGAAGTCTGGCTCCAGAGTCTCTGATCTCTACTACTTGGCTGGTTAGCTAGATTTGGATGCCCATGTTCACACTTGTATTTATGATTGTTCTGGAGATAGATGACTGCATTGTATTTTTAATAGAGGGTTGCTCTGATGAGGGGCTCTGTGAATATGAGTGTCAAGTGGGAGACACATTGGGGTGTGTGTTCAGATTCACATGGTATTTTCAAATGGAGTTTTAGTACCTGTTCCAAACCCTGCTCTCCTTCCATTAGTGTGTATGTGCCCGTGCCTCTGTGTGTGTGTGTGTGTGTGTGTATGTGTGTGTGTGTGTGTGAGCATGCATGCGTGTGCCTGTTACTGAGATTGATCAGAACCTAGCACATGCTTTGCAAGCACTCTACACTGAGCTGTATCCCCTACTCCATAGAGCCCTGAGGAACCCTTACTTTACCCTTTATTTTGAGATAGGGTATCACTAAATTGCCCAGGCTGGCTTTGAACTCACAACGTACCTCAGACGGGCCTGTGATCCTCCTACCTACCACTCCTTAAGTAGCTGGCTTAGAGGCCTGTGCCACCAAGCACGACCAGCCTTTTCCATCAGAGCAGATAGCATAACCCAAGTCCCCAAAGCCAACGTCATCCTTCACGCCTTTCCCCACATCGTTTACCCCTTCATCCCACCTCAGACACAAGTCCTGATGGTTCTGCCACATCTCCCTCGGCTTTCCCGGCTTCTCTCACATGTGCCGCTTGGTCCCCGTGGCCTCACTCCTGATGGTAGTGACCTCCTCTGGCCTGCATGTGTCTACTGTGGCCCTTCAACTGCCCATTTATCACGGAGCAGTTAGTGTGCCTTTGTAGAAAGAACTGCAATGACAGAGCTTCCTGCTTACATGCCTTCTGGGACCTGACTCTGGGCCACAGTCCTGCTGGGCCTCATTCTGAACATCCTCCCTTCTAGATTTCCCCTCCTCTTCTCTGGACTTTACTTTGCTTTAGCCATCAGAGCCTCCTTCCACTCTGGAACATGTGGAGACTCTTCTCAGCTCCAGACTTCACTCCCTTAGAAACACAGAAGGCTCCCTCCCACCTCCTTCCAATAGCAGGCATCATTCTTGTCTTTCTGATGATCATGGTCCTACTTCTGACCACCCATATAAACGGGATCCCTTCTTGGTCTACATCATTACCTTGTCTCCTTTGTCACACTCATTACCGCTTAAGGTTACTCTTTTAAAAGCTCCAGCCATAAAGTGCTTGCCTTGCAAGCATGAGGACCTGAATTTGAATTTCCAGCATCCACCTAAAAAACCAGGAACCACAGCACTGGAGAATGACTGAGGAAGATGCCTGATGTCAACCTCTGGCCACTACCCATGTATACATACAACACATACACACACACACACACACACACACACATACACACACACACAGCTGAGAATATACTTCAGTTGGTAGAGTGTTTGCCTGGCATGCTCGAAGCCCTGACCTTGATCCTCAGCACTATATAAACTGGGTAAGGTTGATGCAAATGACCCAAGACAGGAGGATCATAAGTTCAAGGTCAATCTTGAACTACATAGCATAGGGTTAGTTTTTTTTTATTTTTATTTTATTTTATTTTTTAATAAAAAAAGCTCTTAAGTATGCAAGATCCAGGAGGGATTTTTGTCTGTGATGTTCACATTCATAGCACCTAGCCCAGTGCTCAGGACCAAAGGGCATTTGATGAACAGCTCTTGGAGAAGAGACTCTGTGATCTCAGCCTGAGTAGTGTGAGGCCAGGCCTGGGCTTCTGGGATGGGAGCTAGTTGTAGAGACTGTCAAGACTGTGGCTAGTCAGGGGCTCCCTGGGAAGCTGGGAGGAGTCCTAGTCCCTGCGGCTCACTTTCCCTTGCCAGTAGACATCTCAAAGGTTCACTCACACGGTACCTGCAGGTCTGCCCTGTTTCCTCTTTAACTCTGTGCTCTCTGCTTGGCCCTCAGGGTAGTTTTGGTGACGCTGGAGTTCCGGTAGGTAGTCTTCAGTTAGCAGTGGCTTAGGGGAGTGCAAAGTGGGAGGAGCTGCCCTCCACGTGGGAGCTGGGAGGCTTGGGCTGTGTCTGCACAGGCTAGGCTGGTGCTGGGCAGCGTCTTATGTGGCTTCTCATGCAGGGGCCACCAGGACCAGTGGGACCAGCTGGCATCAAAGGGGCAAAGGTTAGTCTGGGGCATCCCTTGCATGTTGTCAGGGCACACCTCTGAAGAAGATGTCTCTGTTCTGTCCCATTCTACTCCAAATCCTGGGCTCCCTGCAGTCTGTGGGGGTAAATTCTGGCTCTTACTAGTATGGTCTTGCTTCCATCTCGCTTTGTCCTGTGCTCCCAGTCTCTCCTAAGACAACCCTCACTTGACAGATGTGCCACATTGGAGCTGGCTACGTTCTGCAACCCCAGATCCCAAGCCTCAGGTTGCAGGAACCCCTTAACCTAATATCCTTGCTCTGCAGGGGGAGCCATGTGAGCCCTGCACAGCCTTGTCCAAGCTACAAGATGGGGACACTCATGTGGTTCATCTGCCCGGCCCAGCTGGAGATAAGGGAGACCCTGGGCCCCCAGGCTTTGGGCTGCCTGGGAAGCAGGTAAATTCTGGAGACGGTCGTGGCAGGATGCACGAAATAGCAATGGTTCCCACAGCATCTCTAGACTTCCTGGGCAGAAGGGCCAAGTGGGATGAGATCACCACCTCTGTGTCTAGCACAGCCTGCTTGCATCCCTTATACACACTTCTGTCCTTCATCCTGGGACATAGAATGGCACAGCCTCAGCAGAGCTGGGTTCCAAGCTGACTCCAATTTTTTTTTCTCCATAAGATCTTTGACTTGAGCAAGCCACTTTTGTTGTCTGTCCCTCTGTCCTTGGAGGTGAAGCTCAGTCATGATTTGTGTGAAGCCCTGAGTGGCACACAAGAGACACTGGAGAAATGGTAGAATGGCTGTGGTCTGATGGCTGCTGCTTGATGGTGACAGCAAACAGGGGCCAAGCCGGAGAAGAATCTCACAAGAACTCGATGGTGCAGAAGCCTACACTACTCTATCACCCTCGTTTGACAGATGGGGAAACTGAGGCTAGATGAGGGGATAGGTGAAGTGACCTGCCTAGGTCATATAGTCCAACGCTAGACAGGTTCTGTAGCATTGTGTCTCACAGTCGGCCACACCCCCTGGGTCTTCACAGTGCTGGGTACCCAGGGGTGTTCATTCTGACGGAATTGGTGCCCAGACCGTTTTCTCCTCAGGGTAAAGCAGGAGAGCGTGGACTCAAGGGGCAGAAGGTGAGAAATGTGAATGGGCATAGAGGTGAGTGGGTACCCTGGTCGCCATATAGGCTCTCTGCTCCCCTTTCCTCCCTCTCCCTCTCTCTCTCTTTCCTTCCTTTCTTCCTTAATTGAAAATACATTTTTAATGGAATATATTCTGATCATTTTCCCCCCAAACTCCTCCCAGGCCCTCACTACCTCCCTACTCATCAATTCCATGTGACCCCCTACCTCCCCATCTGCCTCTCTCTCTGAAACAAACCACTCCCCTTTGCTTGATTGCTTGGACCAACCTCCGTTCCTTCTTTGCCCCCAACCCCCAGAAGGGACTATGATTGCTCACAGGTTTCAAGGGGCACCCCGTCCCCAGCTTGGGGTGACACGTGTCCTCCTTAAACATGACTCCTTACAGGGAGATGCTGGGAATCCAGGAGACCCTGGAACGCCAGGCACCACAGGGCAGCCTGGAATATCTGGAGAGCCTGGGGTTCGGGGTCCTGCAGGACCAAAAGGAGAAAAGGTCAGTCAGGAAGGCCTGGGAGAGGAGTTTGTTGTGTGGGCAAACAGAAATCAATGGGCCGTTAATGAGTCGTACTGCAGAGAGCCTCAAGGGAACCCCGGGGGAATTAGATTCCACAGGCACTTTACTGCAGCTTGGAGAATCTGGGATCTATTTTGTTTTCTCGGTGGAGGAGAGACAGAAGAGAGGCGGGGCTCTCAGAGGATGCAGGGGGCCCCTTTGCAATGCCCCCAGGCCTGGCAACCAGTCCTAGCTCACAGGCTCTCCCTGTCTCTGACCAGGGTGATGGATGCACTGCCTGCCCTAGCCTGCAGGGGGCGTTGACGGGTGTATCGGGACTGCCTGGGAAACCTGGTCCCAAAGGAGAGCCAGGTCCTGAAGGTGTGGGTCGGCCGGGTAAACCAGTAAGTGCCATTGGCTCATCCTCCCACCCTTCCCTGCCTGTGTGTTGCGTTCTCCATCTGCCCAACACACCAAAGGGTATCCATGGCTTCCCTTGTACCTTTTAGGGCCAGCCTGGTCTACCAGGAGTTCAAGGGCCCCCAGGACCGAAGGGGACTCAGGTTTGTATGGGAATTGAGGCCTCCCGGGGTGCTTCTCTGTAAGAAGGAGGAGGAGGAGGAGGAGGAGGAGGAGGAGGAGGAGGAGGA
>JADRCD010097051.1:0-11432 GCA_019843815.1 Montemys delectorum | reverse complement strand
ACAACCTGACCATGTTTTGGGGAGGACTGTGGAAGGACTTTGGAACTTTGAGCTAGAAGAGCCACTGTTAAAAACTCTGTAGAATGTCTGTGGGAGCTTGGAAGATCATGTTGAGAACAGTGCAGAGATGGAGGCCTGGTTTGTGAAATTTCAGAGGGAAGATTAAAGACTCTTATCAGGGCTATGTTGTTTTGATTGTGAAGATTCTGTGGTTCTGGTTAGCTGGGGCTGAATTATCAGCTGTGATTAACAAGATACCAGAACTACTAAAGAGAGAACTTTGCATTATTGGGACTATTGATGCTGGTTAGCTGGAGCTAAGAAACTAGCAGTGATTAAGAAGAGACCAGCATCATTGAGGTGACATCTTCTGAGAAGTGTTTGCTGAGAGCACAAAGAGGTTGTGTTCCAGAGATAGCCAATGTTGTACCTTGTGCTGCAGCAGGACTTGGTAATGTGTAAGAGTCACCCAGGTGGTACTGGTTTTGACAGCACGAAGGGGTCATGAAGAGCAGTTGAGGCTCGGCACAGTGAGAGGCCATGGAAGGCCATTGGTGAAGGTGCAGCCTCAGTTTGTAATTGATGGCCCAGGACTGAAGGTGTCATGCAAAGGAGTTGAGGCTTGGCACCGTAAAGACAGTCTATGAGAGGCTATTGGTAAAGCCTGGTTACAGCATTGTTTTGGGAATGCCAGTACCATGCAATGGCCACCAAGGACAGCAGCAGCAATGGAGTATAGGCATCTGGAGCCCAGAAGACAAGATGTGTGCTACAAAGGACAGAGCTGGAGAAGTGACCAAAGCCCTTAGAGGAGCCCAGAAGATCGTGAGTTGGATCCCAGACACTGGTTTTGCTTTTGATTGTGACTGTGCCCTGATATTTTTCCCTCTTGAAAAAAGAATGTATTTTAGTAGAGCCCACAGTTAAGAGACTTTGAATTTTAAAAGATATTAGACATTTTAAATTGATTAAACTTTTAATATGTAAAGACTGTGGGACTTTAGATCTTGGGGATAAATAAAAACATAAGGGTTGAGGCTTAATAGTGATGTGTTTGTGTCAAGTTGACAAGGGGTCAATTGTACTGGCTAGTTTTGTGTGTCAACTTGACACAGGCTGGAGTTATCACAGAGAAGTGAACTTCAGTTGGGGAAATGCCTCCATGAGATCCAGCTGTGGGGCATTTTCTCAATTAGTGATCAAAGGGGTGGTGCCATCTCTGGGCTGGAAGTCTTGAGTTCTATAAGAGAGGGTGCTGAGCAAGCCAGGAGAAGCAAGCCAGCAAGGAACATCCCTCCATGGCCTCTGCATCAGCTCCTGCTTCTTGACCTGCTTGAGTTCCAGTCCTGACTTCCTCTGGTGATCAACAGCCATGTGGAAGTAAGCTGAATAAACCCTTTCCTCCCCAACTTGCTTCTTGGTCATGATGTTTGTGCAGGAATAGAAACCCTGACTAAGACATATACCAAGCACTAGTAAAGCTACTACAACTTTCTTTCCAGTTTTGCCTAGATGGCTAAGGATAACCCTAAACTGATTAGAATTAATGAACAAAATAAAGTTTTTGTTCAGATATTTCCCCCATAGTTTCATTTTACCCAACAAGATAATGAGGCAGTCATGAAACTGTCCACACTTCATAGACAAGAAAAGTAAGACTGAAATGACAGCTTGATTGAAATAATGAAGCATTAAATGACAGAAATTAAAGGGAATCTCAACTTACTGTTGTTTCCACTTAAGTGCCTGTACTAGTTTGGGTTTAGTTCATCTGAAAATGACAAAATAAAATAGTGATTTACACAGAATGGAAACTTACTCATGTTTCAATAAAGGATGCTCAAAGGGAAGTATAAAAGGACCCAGCTCCACAGGGCATATTCTCCAAGTACCTTCACAACACACTTAGGCTTCATGGCCAGGCAGCAGTTAGAGGTCTCCCAACTTGCCAAGTCCACAATCCAGCAGGACTGAGGGGCTGGGCAAGGAAGGAAGGAAGGCACATGCCAGCTACGGTTTGATTTTAATTTTGGTATTTATGTGTTTTCTTGAGACAGAATATCTCGGCTATGTAGTAGCTCTGGTTGTTCGGGAGCTCATGGAGACCCATTTGCCTCTGCCTACCCAGTGCTAGGATTAAAGCCAAGTACCATCATGGCTAGCCCAACTGGGTTTTTTAAAAGTCTCCTAGACTCTGATAACAGAATAACCCCACACCTAAATGCAAAATGGCTACAGGGCCAGAAAAGAAATGGAAGAAAGGAAAATGAATACAACCAATATTTTCTGCCTTATATCATACTAGAACTAAAGGAGAGGAAAATGTTCAACTTCAGTTATTTGCTATCCAATGTATACCCCATGTTGTGTGACTGCTGTTTCGCTGGCTTATGTGTCACCCTAATGTGCACATATACCAAATATAGAAATATGTTTAAGGTATAATACTATGTATCATTTTGAATAGTTCACGGTCTATACAGAATGATAGAAGTTAACTTCGTTTTAAAAAACTATTACTAAATTTGAAATTTTAAAAAATTAAATCACGGATGCTTTAAAATGAACTAAATGTTCCTTACAGCATGGGGTATAAAATTCTAATGTCTGGGCCCATCACAAACCACATTTCATGACCCTGATACACTCTCTAGCTAAACAGCAGCGTTTCAGTGGCCCTAAACAGACCTCATCTTGTCCTGCCTTATCTCCTAAGAGTGCTTTGTTCTCCCACCAACACCTTAGAAAAGAATGATTTCAGCAGCTCTCGAACATTGCCATCCCTAAACTACTGCCCCCTTCCATGTTGTTTAGAGGGATGTCAGAGTTCTGACTTTAGTTCTAAAATTCTGTTCCATTAAACTTAGGTTAGGGCTACACATGAGCAGCTTTCTAGCAAACAGTCGAGTACCTGGGTCAGAGAAAGAACTCAGATCCCGTCCGGTTCCTCAGATGTTCAAAATCTTATAAATAAATGGTGTGGTATTTGTATGTAGCCTTCACATATGATCATATGTACTTTAAATCATCTATACACTACTTACACTATATTATAAAATCTAATGCAATTTAACACAAAGACAATTGTTATCCAATATATTTTAAGGAATAATCACATGGGGAAAATTCTTGTACATGCTTAGTACAGGCATATTTTTTGGTTCATATTTTTGACAGCTGGTTAAATAAGCTACAGATATAGTATCTGCAGATAAAGGAAGCCAGTTGTGTTCTGAAAATTATCAGAAAGTCATTTAGGTCTTCAAATCCTATTGGAATTTCTTTGATAGGAGACTCAGGCTTGGAGCTTTTCCTTAGTCTCTTCTTTATTTCCTCAAGAGATAAGACAAGAGTAAGTAAAGTAGAAACTACTTCCCGCAATTTCTTAGTTAGTCTCAGGTAAGAAATCCTGTAAGGAACTTGTGGAGGAAACCTCAGTGTGCACACTGATATTTCCCCACTGGAGAAGCATCTTTAAGAATGTACTATCACGCCGGGCGGTGGTGGCGCACGCCTTTAATCCCAGCACTTGGGAGGCAGAGGCAGGCGGATTTCTGAGTTAGAGGCCAGCCTGGTCTACAGAGTGAGTTCCAGGATAGCTGTACTGTAATCCAATTCTTTTTGTGTCTGTGATCGTTTGCTTGCCCAATTTCATTCTCCCTTCTCTAAAATTATATTCAATATTTGGTCAACAATATTAGTGGAGGCAAGAACAATAATCTACATTCCTTATTTTCACTTTATATTCTATTTTTGCCTTAACATAATAATAAGCTAATGCATGCTTTTGTCTTGGTATTGGACGGAATTATCTGCCAACATCTAGGCAGAACCCTTTCCTAATTTAAAGTAACTACAAAGTTGCACATTACACTAGGAAATTTGTAATCAACTTAAAGATAATGTGTTAAAAGCATAATTAAATGTGTCATAACAGAAGAGGGCCTTGGTAATTACAAACAGTGCCATGCTCCATAGCTTTTTAAACAGTAGCACAAGACTGTGAAAAATCGCCACCCAGTGATGCAAACGAATACTGCAATTTGTTTTTGTGTAAACTGGGCACCCTGGAGGATTACTTCAGCTTCATTACTGAATGAGCTCTTGCCTTCTTCTGTGAATACTGGTTCACAAGGGAAAGCATGTTTTTCTTCAAATCCCACCCCCTCACTTTATGCTTATTCTACATGCTCTACAATCTACAAGGGTAAAGTTTAGAAATCTTAGTAAAGAAGCAGCTTCTCCATAAACATGAACTAACTAGTTGTATAGACTACTCTCGATATTCCTGTTATCAAGTCAAGTGCCTTGGCTGTGCCTGGACCTGAAATCTCAAGTGAACATTAAGCAGGAGTACTAGACTAAAGGAGAAGGTATTCTCAGGTGGAAAACAAAAGGAGAGGGGTGCGATTTTCAGATTTAAAGTATAATGGACTGTGGCCTTTTTAGAAACTGGTTATAGAGGCTAATAAGGAGATACTCTAACCAATTCTAAACAGCCATGTTGGCAGGGAATTGTTTCTAAGTCATATAAAAAGCCAGATGATAAGAAAACAGAACCACCCATTTTTTTGCTCCTGTAATGTACCTGGCTCAGACGCTAATTTCAAAATCTTATGTGAATATATATTGGATGGTTTTAGTGAAAACGTACCTGCAGGTTCATTGATCCCCAGTAAGTGGCAGTGTTTGAGGAAGTTATGGAAGTTTAGGACCTGAAGCCTCGCTGGAGGGAGTTTGGGGGGACTTGAGTTCATAGCTTCAGCTGCTCTCCATTTCTCTCTTCTTGCTTCCTGTTCTGATCCCTCAGTGTCTTGACCTGGCCTCAGGCTTCCCTGCTGTTATGGACATCTAGTTCTCAGGAAATACAAGCCCTAACAAACTCTTTCTCTTATAAGTTGCTTTTGGCTGTGGTATTTTCTTAAAGCAACAGAGAAGTAACTAGTCCATATTCCAAAATATGTGAGTTTGGCACCATGTTAACAATAAAGCTATGAAAAAATATACAATTGAACTTCTCTTTTCAAAGTATTTTCATATGGTATGCCCTGAAACTAAAGTAAATATTATATAAGAGACCACTATAGAGTGACATGACAAAGTAGGTAACTTACCACAACAAAAGATAATACAATAATTCCAAGAAATGGTTAGAATATTTATCAGTGACGTAGATTAAGTCTGGAAATGCTAATTATGTTTAACTACAAAAACATTAATACTATGAGCCTTCAACTTCCAGGAGGTTAGTTTTATATAATGGTTTTAAAATATTTTAGTTATTTAAAATATCAGACAGTAAAGAGTGAGGTAGCCAAATTAGGAGCCAAACTTAATGGACAGTAATACAATATCAAATTCTCCTATAATTAAAAAAAAAGTACTTTCATGTTTAAAAGGTAAAGTACACAATTTAATGTTTTCAGGAGGTTTTTTTTGTTTGTTTTTGTTCTTGTTTTTGTTTTGCCTTAAACTACTGAGAAGGGGAGGCTGGTTCCAGGACAGGAATCAAATCGGCAGTTCAGAAGACTGTGCCTAAGAATGGGGCAAGTCCAGGCAAGCCCAGGCAAGTCAGTTACTAGAAAAAAAAAAAAAAAAAGAGGCTTCAGGCAGCTAATCGGGAACTGCCCTGCCATCAGAAGCTGCCCACCACCTGGCCTGAGGCACAGATAATGGGGCAGCAGCAGTTTCCAGACTTTCTCAGCAACAGTTTCCACACCTCCCCAGCAACTGATTCAAGTCGACACTCAGTTCTGAAATGTCCCTAGAGATGGAGCAAGATAAAGGTTACCTACCCCAGAATTCCCCTAATACGCTTTAAATCCCTCACTTTGGGGTCTTCTTGGATTGAGAGACCCCAGCATGCTGGATTTCTGCAGACTAAAATACTCTTTGCGATGACATACTATTTGAGTCTGGGGCATCGTTCTTCAGCAAATCCTGGACCCTTACACTATCACTAATGGCTTAGATTAAAACCAAGGACACAATGAAAACAATGAAACCCTTTCTTCTGACGTGTGCTAACATTAGCATTGTCTACTGTCACCACATTGTCAACAGTACATCACAACTTCATATACCTCTTCTTTTATATGAACTAAACAAACAGTTTGAAAAATGCAATGATGACAGTGTACCATTTTAAAACTGCAACAGAGACTAAAAAGACAGGCTCTGCCATCCCATTACCCAGGTTAATTCCAAATTTGCTTCATGTAAGGCAAAGAACCTGGAAAATTAAGTACTCTGTACATGGTGATGGTACCACATTACTTACAGGATATTCTAAGTATTTTATGTGTGTTAATTCATTCAGTACCATACTAACCCCACTGGGTAAGTGGTCTATGACACCTGGGACTGTTAAATAACTCCTTCAAACTGGAAACCCTAATAGGTTGTCAACCCAAAGGTTCTGCCTGTGGAGTCAGCATTCATCTCTCTACTTAACTGTAAACCTGTGCAGTGCCTCTGAGGAAGACGTGACATGAGGTGCTAGATGAAAAGAGAAATGAGGCAGGAAATGAGAGCAGACACCACACTGACTGATAGCATCAAACTTCAAGAGCGCTTACAAAGCCACAGAATACCAGATATACAAAGATTTTCATTGTTGTTTTGTTGTTGTTTTTTCCTTCAATAAAACTGGAAACTTTGCATTTGAAACCAAACCCAGTTAACCAGACACAAGTCTCAGCTGACAACTCCTGAGAAACATGGAGGCCTAGGTGGACAGCTGTTGGGTCATTTGAACAAAGTGTATGATCATATCAACTACACTACATATTTCATTGTTTTTCTAGGATTATGACAGAATTGATTCCTCTCCATAAGTGTCAAACTTCTAGACATATGGTCCCGGGGACAACATCAATCATGTTCTGTCCAAGATGGTCTTGGGAAAACTTGCTCAAAACACAGCATGTCAGCTTTTGAGAAAACATGCCATTAGAGCGGGGCTAGAGCAGGCAGAACAGCTGGTACCCAGCATATTAGAGTAATTAAAGTCTTGGAAATTCCCTCATGAAATCTGGAAGCCTGTAAGACTTCCGAGTCTCAGTCAAAGATGCTCCTAATGTCAGTCTCCCTAAGACTAGGAAAGGCCGGCCACACCGGACGGCCTTTACCTGCTAAGGCAGGCGCAGAGTACACACCTACTAGGGCAGCTGTAAGATAGACAATGGAACATCTGCTCGAGGCTACATGATGACAGAGCTTGTACAAAAAGGAGAGCCACTTCACCCATGGATGGATCTTGTTTCTTATACTCCATGCTGGCAACTGAAGGGACAGATGTAGAAAGACATATAAACAGCTCTAGAAATTGTGCGACCTTAAAGCTGCAGAAAGCCACTGTCATGTTCTTTAAATGAGTGCAAGGTGAGAGAGGATAATGCTGCTTCTAAGTGTGCACAGACAAAAACGCTGAGAAAAATTCTTTGTATGATTCTTACCTTTATAGATATTTTAAAAATAGAAACACAGAACAGTGGTTGGAAAAACCAAACTTAGCTGGAATAAATTCCTATGAGAAGGATATATTGTCAAACTCCAGAAGGCAATAGTTTCCAAGAGGTCTAAAGGTTTTCCTGAAGTTTTGTTGTTGAGGGCAAAAGCAACAAAAACCTACCAAGAAACTCTCAGTGGGGCCAACAAAGCCTTGCTGGCTGTCAGGTGCAAACTCCTGACATTGCAGCAGAGAGGGGTCACAGAAACAGTCTCACACAACTTACTCTGAAATTAGAAGACACAGTTTAGAATCAAATCATATGATTAACAACTAATTTTTAAAATGATTCACTGAATTAGGATTTTGTTTCTTAAAGACTCACCTAAGAGGACAAATCCATCTGCTTCCGGTTCTGGCACAGAGGGCTTTTTGGATTCTGCAGGCTTTCGGAAGAAGTGAAACATTGCTGCTGCTGCTGCTGCTGCTGCTGTCTGAAACAGACATTCGGAATGAGGCCAGCTCAGATGGGACTGATATTCCTGCTCCTCTCAGTAAGGAGCTGTCATAAAGGTGGCACAATAACGACTCCGAGGATTCTATGGCCAGAGTGAAAAGCCTCAAACTTCCTCTACATTGTAAAAGATAGAAGGTATAAAGCAAGCTATATCTGTTTACAGTCTAAGCTTGCAGTCTAAATTTGCCCTAAAAGTCTGCAACCTCTTTCAGTTTTTAAAGATTCAGAAAACCACGTAGGAAAACACTCCATGAAAGATTGAAATCAATTGATAACACCTAATCTAGAGAACTTCCAAACCACAGAAGAAACATTAGTTTGAGGGGGAAAAAAAGACTTCTGTAGGCTTCTTTTTTGCCATATCTAGCTGAAACTTCATAAAGCTAAAAGCACTGACAAAGAAAAGGAAGGAAGGCGCTGCAGACGCCCTTTACCACCTCACCGGCTTCAGGCAATGTACTGTACCCATTAATCACTACGGCCAACCCCCAACTCCCATCTTGGTGCTGATGCCCTGCCCCCAACCCCGATCTCTGGACTGGCCTGTAGAATGAAAACCCTTAGAAAAAAATTGGGATAGAAACCCGGAAGGGTGCCAAGATGCAGACAAGGACACATTATATGCTGCCTCAGGCACTCGGAGCAAGAGAATGAAGGGCAAAGAAGAGTCCTACAGGTAGAAAGCACTCTGAAGTTTAGTGTTCATAAATTCTAGCCCTAACCCTTGACCTGAGGAAAAGTCCCATGATGCTGAGATGTGTCCTAGGATTTGTGCAGGTTTTCATGACCAGAGCTGCAGATCCAGGAAGGACACTAAACTCAATATAAATAAATGGTGAAGGAGTCTAGCTGTGGACAAAAAACAGCCGGTAATTTCACTTTCTCTTTTACTCTCTCTTTTTCCTTCCTTCCCCCTCTCCCTCCCTCCTTTCCTTCCTTCCACTGGCCTGAAACCTTTGTAGACCAGGCTAGTTTTGAACTCAAGAGAACTATCTTCCTGCCTCTGTTAGCCCATAACCCTCAGAGCCCAGAGATGAGATTTAAAGCATGCACCACCACACCTTGCAGATTTCTTTTAAAGGGATTAAAATTGGAAAGGACAAAACATCAGCCATGAGGAAAAGATAGAATTTCAGTATAGGAAGATGGCCCTCATTCCATTCCAACTCCTCAAAGACAGAGCTTAACTGTATACTATGATAGAGTCAAAAAAAAGAAAAAGAAAAAAAAGAAAAAGAAAAAAAGAAAAAAGAAAAGAAAAATAGAGAAAGAGAGAGAGAGAGAGAGAGAGAGAGAGAGAGAGAGAGAGAAAGGAAGGAAGAAGGAAAAATACCAGGAGACATGAGCTCCATGAGAGTGGTGAAAAACAAGATGAAAAATCAAAACAAAAAGATAGAAATGGTGGCACATGCCTAGAATCCTGGCACTCAGAAGAGTATAAGCTCTTTCTCTTCTCCATTACTTTCCATTACATATATATCTGTAGCAAATTTTGCCATTGCAAATAGGAGAAATATCATAATTTATTCTTAAAGATCCATTATTTGCTAACTACAATATTGTTCCTGGCTAAATTAGAAATATAGTCTCCTACTAGCAGACATAGGATCTCAGAGCTACAAGGGAACTCACATTCTCAAGCCAAAACTGGGAGAAGAAACATGCAAACCACATGAATATTCATTATTAGCATATTTGGGCATTAAAAATTTTAGTTCACAATTATTCAGAAAATCATCTCAAAGTTTTAAACCAATTTGTGTTTGGGACAGATAATCTCTGTGTACAAAAGTAAAAACATTTCTTTATGCATTCAACATAACCAAAACATAAAGGGCAGTGTATTCACTTAATAATACACACAGACAACATTCAGCAGGTATGCCAGACACCAGGCAAGACACATCTCACACCTCTGAAGTTGATGGAATGATAGAGTGCATAATGTAATTATATTTTCCTATTTATTCTGAGGATTTCTTTTTAAGTAACATCACCCATGACAAAAAAGATTAAGACATAAAAATTACTTTTCTCAAGTTTATTGTCTGTTTAATCTCACTAGTTAATGTAGATATATCAGAAGTGAAATTTCTGTATGACTGAAACTATAGAAGATAATGTCGGTCTCTATGGGCTGGTGTCCTGAGCAGACCTTGGGCGCAAGCGCTGCATCCAGTCCCACAACACCCAAAGGAAGCTCCACTCCCAGGTGCTCTGACACTCTCAGGATCAGAGGTGAGGAGGACACAACATCTATCTCAACACCAGGAGTAACTGGGACCAGGTGGACCAGGCACACAGAACTACTCCAGCAGAGTGGCTCGGTTCCTTCGGGTCTCTTCGGGCTGGTGCCCAGAGTAGACCTTGGGCCCAGGCTCCACAGCCAGTCCCACAACACCCAGAGGAAGCGGCTGCACTCCCAGGTGCTCTAACAAGCCCAAGATCCCAGGATCCCAGAATCACAGGATCACAGATAGCTTCACTCTGAGGAGTTCTGACTCAACCAGGATCACAGGAAGGACAGGCTCCAGTCAGATTTTGCAAGGGCAGGTAGCACTAGAGATAACCAAATGGCAGGGGGCAAGCATAAGAAAATAAACAACACAAACCAAGGTCACTTGGCATCATCAGAACCCAATTCTCCCACCATAGCAAGTCCTGGACACACCATCACACCAGAAAACCAAGGTTCAGATATAAAATCACTTATCATGATGATGATACAGGACTTTAAGAAAGACAAAAATAGCATCCTCAAAGAAATATAGGAGAACACAGGTAAACAGCTAGAAGCTCTTAAAGAGGAAACACAAAAATCCCTTAAAGAACTACAGGAAAACACAATCAAACAGGTGAAGGAAATGAGCAAAACCATTCAGAATCTAAAAATCGAAATAGAAACAATAAAGAAATCAGAAAGAGAGACAACCCTGGAGATACAAAACCTAGGAAAGAAATCAGGAGTCATAGATGCAAGCATCACCAAGAGAATGCAAGAGATAGAAGAGAGAATCTCAGGGGTAGAAGACACCATAGAAAACATTGACACAACAGTCAAAGAAAATGCAAAAAGCAAAAAGCTCCTAACCCAAAACATCCAGGAAATCCAGGATGCAATGAGAAGACCAAACCTAAGGATAATAGGTATAGAGAAGAGAGTGAAGACTCCCAAGGTAATGGGCCAGTAAATATCTCCAACAAAATTATAGAAGAAAACTTCCCTAACCTAAAGAAAGAGATGCCCATGAACATACAACAAGCCTACAGAACTCCAAATAGATTGGACCAGAAAAGAAATTCCTCCCGTCACATAATAATCAAAACACGAAATGCACTAAACAAAGAAAGAATTTTAAAAGCAGTAAGGGAAAAAAGGCAAGTAACATATAAAAGCAGGCCTATCAGAATTACGGCGGACTTCTCACCAGAGACTATGAAAGCTAGAAGATCCTGGGCAGATGT
>JADRCD010097049.1:0-13882 GCA_019843815.1 Montemys delectorum | reverse complement strand
TAACTGAGGATAAATTGGCCTGTGGGCATGTCCATGGAACATTTAAGGTTTCAGTCCATTCTGGGCAGTGCCACCCTAGACATATGGGTCTGGGTTGTATAAGAAAGGTAGTTGAACGTAGTCTCAGAGCAAGCCAGCAAACAGAGTTCCTCTGTGGTTCCTGCCTCTGCTCCTGCTTAAGTCCCCAGTGTGACTTTCCTCATTGGTGGACTGTGATTGGAACATAGAAGCCCAATACGCCCTTTCCAATCCAAGTTGTTTTGGTCATGGTGTTTATCTAAGTAACAGAAACCAAGCTAGAATGCTTATCGAAGGCAAGCAGGAAATAAAGACAATGAGAAAATTATACTCATGGCATGTGAAGTTTGGTGGAAAGCTATGCAGTTAGTGGATCAGAGAGAAATTATAAGGGGAAGTCACAAAGTTACTTTTAAGTATTTAGATAGATGCAGGTATGATAACCATACCAATTATTTATGGCCCTACAGCAGACTACCAGAATGTGTGAACTTAAAGGGTGGCCGCATTTTTATTTGTGAAGATCACTTGAAGAAGTTGGTTTGTAATAACCAGAGTAGAACCATAACAGAATGGACTAAATTGAGAAATGTATGAGATGTTCTTGATACATGCTGCTGAGTTCCTCAGTGGGAGTGTTGGAGACAGAGGTGCCATTGCTTATCCAATTGCTGTGCAGCCTCAGTTGTAGTTGATGGCCCAGGACTGAAGAGGCCATGCAAAGAATTTGAGGATTGGCACCATGAAGAGAGCCTATGAGAAGATGTTGGTGAAGCCTGGTTGCAGTGGAAGACCTGAGCATATTGGAGTTGTGAGTACCATGGGATGTTCTCCAAGAACAGTAGAGGCAGTGGAGTAGATCAGCCTGAGCTTAGAGTGCTACAGAGGGCAGAGCTGGAGAAGTGACACCAACCCTTTGGAGATGCCCAGAAGATCACATGTGGATCCCAGACATTGAAACAAGAATCTGTGACATTGAAGTTGCCTGGGAGATCCCAAGATATTCAAGATACCTGAGCTGTGGGCTATCTGCTGAGAAAAACTGGTAGCAAGGAGTAGAACCAGCCCAGGAGAAAGAAGTTTGTTGTAGTCAACAAAGATGAAAAGGAGTTGGAAATCTGAAGACTGCTTTGACATCAGACATGGAGATGCAGAGTTTGGAGCTTGTCCAGCTGGTTTCCTGTCTTGCTTTGGGAAGTACAATTAAGTGATTGGATGAATTTCAGAAGAGACTTTGAACTTTGAACTTTTAACATTGTTGAGACTATTATAGACTATGCGTACTTTTGAAGTTGGACTAAATGTATTTTGCATTCTGCTATGTTTAGGTATGGTTCTTATGACTCATGTGTTTGAACAAGCTTGTGGGGGCCAGGAAGTAGAATGTGATGGTTTGTATATACTTGGCCCAGGGAGTGGCACTATTAGGAGGTGTGGCCTTGTTGAAGTTAGTGTGTCACAGTGGGAATGGGCTTAGACCCTCACTCTAGCTATCTGGAAGTCAATCTTCCACTATCAGCCTTCAGATGAAGTTGTAGAACTCTCATCTCCTCCTGCATCATGCCTGCCTAGATGTGGCCATGCTCCAGTCTTGATAATAATGGACTGAACCTCTGAACCTGTAAGCCAGCCCCAATTAAATGTCATCCTTTATAAGACTTGCCTTGGACATGGTGTCTGTTCACAGAAGTAAAACCCTAACTACGACACCATCCCAATATGGATTTAGTTTAAACTTCAGAATTTACTCATTTTAATTAGACATTTTAAGGAATTTTAAAGAGTTTGACAGACGACTTGAAGACTACTGATCCTGTTTGTCTGCCATCTTTATGGTTTTTCTTCCATAACCACTTCGGGTCAAAGGTGCCCAAATGGTCATTTCAGTGAACGAATACACTAGAGAAAGAACTCACTAGTTTTTTTTTTTTTTTCTCACATTGACTTTTAGCGATTAAACCATCTTGATTCTTACTGTATATGTCTTTCATACTTTTCTGCTTCCAAGTTTGTATTTGAGATCATGTCTTTCTTGGTGGCGATGGAACCCAGGGCCTCATGCATCCTTGGGAGAACCTCACCACTAAGTTGCTCCAGCTCCAGCTCCTGGTTAGTATTCCCTGGTCTACTTTAACAAGGACTCCATTTCTCCCTCAGTTTCCTCTTTAATCGAGTATTGCTTGTGGATTGATATGGTCACAACTGCAGTAGTTCTATACTCAGTAAATGTCAGTTGTGTTCTGTCTTAGGGTTTACTGCTGTGAACAGTCGCCATGACCAAGGCAACTCTTATAAAGGACAACATTTAATTGGGGCTGGCTTACAGGTTCAGAGGTTCAGTCCATTATCATCAAGGTGGGAACATGGCAGTATCTAGGCAGGCATGGTGCAGGCAAAGCTGAGGGTTCTACATCTTCATTTGAAAACTCCTAGTGGAAGATTCTTCTCCAGGCAGCTAGGTTGAGGGTATTTAAGCCCATTCCCACTGTGACACACTTACTCCAACAAGGCCACACCTCTTAATAGGATCACTCCCTGGACTGAGCATATACAAGCCATCACATGCCCCTTGGGTTACACAGGCCCCAAGAGGCTCACAAAGACTTTCCAAGAGATTTTTAGGCACAGAGAGTTTTAAAACATCTGTTTTCAGAATCTCCTTTTCAAGTTGCTCTGCCTTTTGGAGTGCTTTTCTGCCTCATGATCCTTCGACATCACCCTTGCATCTGATAAAAGAAAGGGCTAAGTCCCTCGGCATGATTCTTATTTATTGGTCCAGGCTATAAGATACCTGCATTTAAAAATAAAGCAGATTAACATATTGTTGATAGAAGGAGTTTAATAATAATCTTCTTATTGATAAGATCACATTTTAAATTCTTTCCTTCAAGGCAGTTAAGGTGTGTCTAGTTGAATTGTTAAACGGTGGTTGAAAATAATCTTTGATGATCTTGCGTCCCCGCATGTGTGCGCCTTCTCTCAGCTGGTCTGCCCGAGACCCCCTGAGCGTGAACTTTAGTTCCCCGCGCGGCCCCATCTCCACTCCGACAAGATGAAAGAAACGATCATGAACCAGGAAAAACTCGCCAAACTGCAGGCACAAGTGCGCATTGGTGGAAAAGGAACTGCTCGTAGAAAGAAGAAGGTGGTTCACAGAACAGCCACAGCAGACGATAAAAAACTGCAGTTCTCCTTAAAGAAATTAGGGGTAAACAATATCTCTGGTATTGAAGAGGTGAACATATTTACAAACCAAGGAACAGTGATCCATTTTAACAACCCTAAAGTTCAGGCGTCTCTGGCAGCAAACACCTTCACCATTACAGGCCACACTGAGACAAAGCAGCTGACAGAAATGCTTCCCAGCATCCTCAACCAGCTTGGTGCAGACAGTCTGACTAGTTTAAGGAGACTGGCTGAAGCTCTGCCCAAACAATCTGTGGATGGAAAAGCACCACTTGCTACTGGAGAGGATGATGATGATGAAGTTCCAGATCTGGTGGAGAATTTTGATGAGGCTTCTAAGAATGAGGCAAACTGAATTGAAGCAACTTCTGAAGAAGGTGACACTTACAGAAGTTACAGGAGCTGCTATTTTATATCATGACTGCTTTTTAAAATTTTTTTTGTTTATTATGGATCTGATAAAAATCTAGATCTTTAATATTTTTAAGCCCAAGCCCCCCAGACACTGCAGCTCTTTTCAGTTTTCGCTTATACCTAATTCATTCTTTGTGGCAAATTAAGCTGAAGAAGCCTGGGAATAAAGTTTGGAAAAGGTTAATACATTCTTTGCCTAGTAATAAAAAAAAAAAAAAGAAAATAATCTTTGATGATAAATCTTTGTGATTTTGGTATTTAATCTAGGACCTACTCAAAGAATTGGGTGGTGTTTCTTTCCTTGAAATCTAGTTTGTTTTCAAGGATGCCTATGTGCGATTTCTATGTGCGATTTTGAGTGTGTCTAGGCCGTTCCTTCCACTGTCCACTAGTCTTGGCTGACTTTGCAGTGTGCTGTAGTTACCTGGAGGGGGAGTACTGGAGGTACATGTTTTCCAGACCAAGGCCTACAGAGTTCTGGAGGCTTCTGCCATGTCACCAGATCCCTGAGCTCCCAGGTAAGGAAGTCCACTACTCAAGAGCCATCCTGCTTTGCTCATGCTGGCTGTAGGTGGCAAGATGACAAAAATGGGTTCCTTCCCCTTAGTTAGCTTCCACTCTGGGTCTGAGATTCTCCTAGTCAATTCAGGGTAAATATCCACTCAGGGTCTGAGATTCTCCTACTCAATTCAGGGTAAATAGGACGACTTTCAGCCTCCAAGATGGTTTCCTGCACTAATAAGGCCTGGCTTTTTAAATAGCCCAATCAAAATAATTTCCCTCTGACTCTGTGGCTGCAGACATCACACTATATAGATTAACTACATTCTTTCCATTCATTACATGTTTACATCTAACCAAGAGTCCATGATCTGGAAAAAATGGATTTTCACCAGATAACTGGCCAGCTGGTGTTTCAATGATTTACTGGCCACATGTTACTCTGAAATAAGTTCTTTCATATTGATATATTTACTGATGGAAAAAAAGTAGGCTAACTTAACCAAATAATTATTTGTGTGTATGTGCAAAGAAATTCATACTTTATGTAAGATGCCTTTTTAAAACTTGATTCTGTATTGTGTTTTAGTTTTATTAGTTATGCTATGTATTAGAGCCAGGGCCTCCTGCATGGTAAGTGTAAGTCTATCTGCAAGCAACCCCAACCCCTGGACTCTATGAGGTCTAATGAATATAGATTAGGATAATGTTTAAATACAAACAAGATGCAAATTAAAACAAGATAGACGTTGTAAAATAGGCCTACACCAGGCATCAAGTGACCTGGATGTTCATGTTACATTTATCTGTATAAAAGAACTCATCATCAGGATAAGATCCTAGCAGTTGGGTGAGAGACAACACAGATGAGCAGGCAGGGAATTTTCTAAGAGTTGACTATGTACATCAAGCCAGGGCACATAACATTGGTCCTGTCTACATACCAGCTGGGAAACGCTTTTCCTTCTTGGCTTTAGAGTCACCCGGACAGAGAGGTGTCATCAGTCTCTATGAAACTGAGTCTCAGTGAGAGCCTAAGTTTCTCACAGTGACATTTTAGAAGTGATATTTTGATTTGAGATTTGAACACTTTATAAAATTATGAAATATGAGTGATGGACATTTGTTAAAAATAATGCAAGCTTTGAGAAAGGAAGACCTGCAGGTCTCAAGAAGTTTTGGTTGGGCAAGGCCAGCTCCGGACAAGTGTCTGCAGTCAGTAAACCCTGCAGTAGTTTGTGGGTTGGATAATACTCAGAATTTTAGAACCATAAATGGAAAAGAGTCCCTAAGTATTCCTCGGGGAAGATTTCCTGACTACTAGGGACATGCAGAGGGTGGTGTCACTTTCAGGGAAGCAATTGAGAAAGAGGCATTTCCTTTGCTAGAGGATAAAGGCTTGACTTATTTATTTTTATGAATGGAAATGAAAAATGTGAGCCTCAAGCACAGATGTGATTTGCATGTTCCAGTACATAAACTTGTGACTGCCCATGCACATTGCTCACAGCCTGGGACTAAATTCCTTTTGAGTTTTCTTCTCTGTGTTTTAAAACTTCTGCTCCTCTCCTCTCCTCTGCTCTCCCCTCCCCTCTTCTCCTCTGACCTCTCCTCCTTTCCTCTCCTTCCCTCTCCTTTCCACTCCTCCCCAGCCTCTCTGTCTCTTTTGTCCCTTTCTTTTCTGTAGTAGTAGTTTTATTCTCTGCTAGGCTATTTGTGTGTGTGTGTGTGTGTGTGTGTGTGTGTGTGTGTATGTATGTGTGTGTATATATATATATATATATATATATATATATATATATATATATATATAATCAGGAGTTTGCCAACAGTTTGCTTGCATGGCTCTACAGGATGTTGGTGTAATGGGTCCATGAATAATGAGGGAATTTGGGCACAGGCAGGGTTGAAGCTTCAAGACTTACTGTTCAGTCAAACCAATTAAAACGCCGAGAAAATCAAGTAGGAGGAAGTAATCTTGCCCACAGTCGACCCCCTTCACTGCATTAGCTGCCTAGCAGCGGTTTGTTTAAGGACTCTGTCTTCATGTGTTTGGAGATGGGTAGTCAGGTTCAAATATAAAAACAGAAGAAGGAACAAAGGAAGTGGTCTTCCTGATGACAGGGTATTGGGAAATTTTAATATGTGGACTATTTGGTTGTAAATTGCATCCATGTTGGTGAAGGTAATTTGGAAGCCAGAGACACTGGGTCAGATCTTCCATTGGCATTGCAATGCTCACAGTGAGCAAAACATGAGAATTATCATGGAATTAGACCCTGTATCAAGAAGAATCCATTTGTGTGCACCCAATAAAGCCATTTCAGTTCTCAATACCACAGGCATACTTTTAAGATAGTTTTCCAAGATGAAACATGAGAGCTAAGATGCTATGCAGAGACTCAAGCTAGCATGGCCATTCTATTTCTTAGTTATGCTGTAACTCTCTCTCTCTCTCTCTCTCTCTCTCTCTCTCTCTCTCTCTCTCTCTCTCTCTCTGTGTGTGTGTGTGTGTGTGTGTGTGTGCATCTGTGTGTCAAGTTGCACAAAAAAGATGTTGGCTGTCTTAAAGCTAGAATTACAGAAGTTGAAGAATGCAGTGGGAGTTAAATGGCACTCTATATGTGAGGGTAGGTCAGCTTTCTTACATTACTGCATTGGAGGGCTAGGATGCATGCTTTTCCAGCCACAAGAGCAAGGTCTTTGGCAGCTACATGCTGGAGTCCAGGAAAGAGTGAATGAGATTGACTGAATAAAATAAATTAATCCTAGATGCCTAAGTCAAGATTTAAGGAGAGGTTTGAGGTTCAACCTTTGCTGAATGCAGTAAATACCCTCCCAAGAAGTGACTGAATCATGTAATCTTCAAGTTATTTACACCCAGGGTAATGCTCTTTTTTTTACCTATAAAGGGAGCCAAACATCCATTTTTATTAACTTGCTTAATTCTGATGATGATTCATGAAGGTCGACAATTTTTAAAAGATAGAGGACTTTTATTTGAGAATTTCACACATACATATAATGTATTTTAATCATAGTCACCTCTCACTACTTTCTCCAATTCCTCCTAGATCCAGGCCTGACCATCCCCTTCTAACTTCATGACCTTTAATTAATTAATTAATTTTTAAAACCTACGGAGTCTAATTTGTGCTGCCCATGTATATATTCATGGTTAGGAGCCATCCATTAGAATGTAGCCGATTGGCCAGGACTACATCTCTAAGGAAAGCTGACTCTGAGCCCCAGAAGCACTGACAATCGACAGTTTCTCAGCTAGGGGGTGTGACCATGGTGAAATGCTGACTGGTTTGATCTTGTGTAGATTTTGTGCCGGCAATCACAGATGCTGTGGGTGCATGAGTGCACTTTTGTTATGACTGTAGTATTCTTTTAAACTATAAGTTAGATTTTGAACATTTGCAACACTATATTGCTGCAAAAATCCAGAACTGAGGATAGTTTTGCACTCCCCCAGCACCTCTCATTTACAGGGGAACAGTGGAATACTGTCACATGGTGCCAGGTTTTATGTTAAATTTGTAGTGTCTACCAGTTGAAGGATGAGGTATTTTGATCAAATTTCATTACTTTTAAATTTTTTTTCCTCAGAGGGAGTCTAATTTTCCATAGTAGATTGAGTTATGTTTTGTCCTCATGTCACACACATATTATTCGATCTCTTATACATTTTATCTTCTATAATAACCATTTGTCTGTTTTCTTCAATTTACAAGAAATATATACTTGTCAGCTTCCCCACGTGGAGTTAAATGTACACATGAGATAGATTTCCCTTTAAATCATTCTCTCCAATGCTGTTATCGGAGAAGATATCATAGCAAGATATGGTGAATGACAGCCAGTTTGGACAAGGTCTGGAGTCTGCCTCAGCCATTGTCACAAGTTCATGCTCCTACCTCTGCACTGCGGCTCCTGTAGGTTGTCTGCAGTGGTGGGAAGAGGCCAGAGTCCTTCCCATTGGCAAAAATTATGATCTAAAAAGACTCCATTTCCTTAGTAATTTTTGAGGTGTAGTGTTTATTGAGCTTGATAGAGTTTGATTGAGAACAGTTTACTCAAACTGAACTTTTATAATAAAAGCCATCTTATGATACATGGTCCTAATAAAATATTTTCTTCTGACTATACAGCAACAAGTAATTCTAAGGGGTTCTGGAACCGAAGGAGACACGAAAGCCAACACAGCATGTTGGACGGTACCTATTAAAGTGCTATGGAATTGATCTCTCTTAAGAATTGAAATTGTGTGTGTGTGTGTGTGTGTGTGTGTGTGTGTACAATATTTTGCTTATAATTTTAGTTATTTTTGAATCTTCTGGGACCTAGACATCTGTGGCTCCCTATAATTTCTGCAGTTGTTATGTAACTATTGGCAAGTTTATTCTTAAGTAACCAAGACTGACTTGCTTGTATGAGGCAAATGTTTGGCATTTTGTCTCATCACTGAGCAGGATGAAGTGTTTCTTTTATACCTGGGCTATGACCTGTTCTGTTAGTTCACTGAGTGTCATCAAACATGAGGGTAGATCTTTAGTAAAACTCCCCTCCTAAACACATTTATACAAGACATCTCACTGATGACAGCAGGCCAAAGCACAATATTTTATATTTGGCTTATTCCATCAAAATCCCTATTTCTCTCTGTATTTGTTACCTCATTGTGGTGACAGAATATGTGAAGAAAGAAGCTTAAGGAAGGGTAGAAGGGAGGGAGGGCTTGTTCTAACTCACAGGTCAGGATGTAGTCCACTGTGGTGGGAAAGGCATTGTGGTGGTAGGAGTTTGAGGCAGGGGCTACATTGCAGCTTCAGGCAGGAGGCAGGGAGAGAGGTGAATGCTGGTGTTTACCTTGCATTTTTTTTTTTTTTGGTTCAGGACTTCAGAGGGTGGTGCTACCCACTTTCAGGGTAGGTTTCTCTTCTCAGTTATACCTCTCTGGGAGCACCACAAGGGTACACTTGAAAGTGTTTCTTGAGGCTGGAGAGATAAGAGGAGTTCCCAGCACTCATATGACAGCTTACAACTATCATCCGCTTCTGACCTTCCTGTGCGTCAGGCATGCATTTGGTACACAGACACACATGCTAGCAGAAGTCTCAGGAACATAAAAAAGGCACCAAAGAAACGCAAGACAGTGTGTTTCCTAGGTGATATCCAATCCCTCCAAGCTGACAATGATGCCTAGCAATCTCAGCCCCCCTAATGTCTAATTTTTGGCCAACAGAATTGATTCTGTCTATGTTTAGGACTCCACCACCTTAATGAGAAAGGCCGCGACTCTATCAGTGCGTGAAAGAAATGGATTTGCTGTTTTCTGTAAGTTATTAGGGAGAGGAATGCTTTTACTTCTGTTTCCTTAGATGGGTTTTACAAGAAGATTTTTTTTTTGGAGATAAAGTCTAATCCGTGTAACCGGGCAACAGCACCAAAAACATCTCACATATTAGTTTGAGGAATTATCTTCAGTTCCTGTAAAAGCGACTCAATCTATTCCATTGTGATACAACATCATAAAAAGAATTGTAACTACCTCATTTAGAAAGTTTGATGGCTGAATACAGGAAGACCTGAGACCATTTTGGTTCTACACAGAGGCCTAAATTACTACCACACCTTGCAGTCTGTCTGTAAAAATCATGACACCCTCCAGAGGAAAACATTCATGACTAGCTCTGTAGTCTCTTTGCCTTTGAAAGGCAACAAACTAAAAGCATGGGAATGGGGAAGACTGGTAGCCCATTGACAAGCCTGGGGTGTCATGTGTCATGAGTACTGCCAAACAAAGCTTGATACCAACCCTGGCCATGCATGATAATGGCTCAGGGAAACTGCAGACACAGGCTGGCATCCCTGGTGAGTTTTGATGTCAGCTCCATGGGGCTAGGCACTTCCACAACACAATCTTAAGTCTGAGTTTGCTTGTAAAGACTGAGCAAAGCAGCTTGAAGTTCAAGTGTAGAAGGTTGTGACAAGCTTGTCTCAGAACTACATAGTGGATGTCTAGACTTAGCTTGAATTAGTTTTACTTTGCTGTGTTTATTGTTTAATTACTCTGGGGGGAATGATTTATTCTTTGAAAGAAGTGAGATTAATGGCATCCGGCAGCTTTATTGGCAATACCGTCAGAGCCGTGAACCAAAGTCTCAAAATAGAACTGAGAAGACAGATTCTAGGCTCAGAGAATGTCTGACCAACCTAGCTAAGTGAAAACTGGGTGAAGGAATTGTTGCTTTAACAGTGTAGATTAGTGACATTTTAAATTCTCAGTTTTTTAATGTACAGGGGCAAAGATGACTTTTATAGTACATGTGAAACTGAAATTTCAGAAAGGGATAAAAATGTAGCCTTTGAAATCTTGAGTCTGATACCCTATGCTTTTCATACCTGCTGAATATACAGCAGTATTTTTGTGGAATTCTGGAAATCCCTGAAAAAGAACATATTTCTCTTTTCTTTTGGTTTAGAAGTCTCTTCTATGTTATTTTATTTTAAGTTAGCATACAATTAATGGGCTTCATGATCACATTTTAAATATTCTTTGTTTTAGTTGATGCAGGATTATGTATATGTATTTTTAATTTAAATTCTTTTATTATTTATTGTGTGTATATGTGTGTGCCATGATCCATGTGTAGAGGTCAGAGGACAGCTTGTTGGAGTGGGCTCTATGCTTTTACTGTGTGGGTCCTGTGAATTGAACTCAGGTCATGGGACTTGGAGGCAAGAGCTTTTACTCATAAGCCATGGCCCAAGCCAGGGCTAGATATTTTTGTATATCCTGTTTGCATTGGATTATTTGAAGCCCTTTCTGTATATTTTTATTCTGCCTAATATCTACACAAGCCTTTTGTGATGCTGTCCTTTATGGATTTCGTCAGTGTAGAGACATGGGTCTGAGACCATGAAGTTTAAAATCCAGCTATGAACTGATTCTACTCGTCGAGGAGTTCTCATCTTGGCCAGCTGAGTGTCCTTGCTCTGAGCTCACATGTGCCTTCTCCTTGAGGCCAGTGATCTGATGTCCCTGCCCTTTCTTGTGAAAATGCCAGTCCCATTGGGTGAGGTTTCCTTCCAATTTTATGGACTCACTTAACCTTCACAAGTTAAGAAAACACTGTCTCTAAATATAGACATATTTGGGGCTAGATTTTCCACCTAAGAATTTGAAAGGGTACAGCCCATCCACAATAGATGCGGTTGTAGTTAGGATCAGAGACTTTTCGTATAGGACAGTGGCAATTTACAGACTCACAGAGTAGGCCTTTGGAAATATTATATGTGTTGTTGCACCTATATTTACTAAATATAGATAAACAAGAGAGGCATCATATTTTTTTTTGGGATATATCTCAGTAATATGAGGAAATGCATTCATTCGAGTGGGAGAAGATGTAATGCAAACCTCTGAGAATTATGTGATAGCTATTTGGTAAAGCAGAATGAAGACTCATTTCCATGAACAAGAATCTAGATGTTTGCAGAAAACCCAGTGCCAGTATTTGCGTTCCTTTGCATTCTTTGTTGTGGAACACAATCTGTAACCAGAAAACTTGATGAACAAGTCTTTCTCATGTGAAGCCATCTGTGTGAAGCACTGAGTAGCTACAAGTAAGGTCAAGAAATAGAGCAAAGCCAGCTCTCTGCCAGTTCTCGACCCAGCCACAGTCTGTCTCACGGAGTCAGCTATTCATGCCTTGCTTGTCCTGAAACAATCAAGAGAAAGTAACACACATACATACACTTTTGGTGTATGTTTCAGTTTAGCCATGAAAAATCCCCAAGCTTCACTTGATTGACGTCTTCAGTGTCACTACCTATCAATCGTGAGACACCTGAGACTTCTCTACTGTGCAGCTTATGTGCTGTGTGCATCCTGGAGCCACATTTGATATGATCATCTTCATTGCTCCTTAGTAAATACTAAGGACACACCACATTTTCCTAGGTCCTGTGTTGGAAAATGTGGGGCTTGTTGTCAGGCATAACAAGACTGGTGTTCTAGTTTAAGTTGGTGTTAGTTTCTCTAGATGTGGAATTGTTGAGTGGGATGAAATAGAAGTCTTCAGTTTTATAGTGTAAATCCAAGAAAATCTTCAGCACTGCTTGGGAGTTCCTATTGCTGCTTCCTGACCATCATGTCATACACTGAACTTTTAATGTCTTAAGTACATTGAACTTTGAATGTCATAGACTGATGAATATGAAATAGTTGTGGACATTTGAATGGCCGTTGTTACTAATGAAGGTCAGTATAAGTGTATGATAACTTGTCCTTTTTATATTCTGCCAATGAAAAAATATTTGTTTATTCTCTCTTCCTCCTACCACTTGTGTGTGTGTGTGTGTGTGCATGTGTGCATGTGTGTGTGTGTGTGTGTGTGTGTGTGTGTGTGTGTGAAGCTGGAGATTGAACACAGAGATCTATGAATTTTAGGCAAGTTGTCTACTACTGAGAGACAACTCAGCCCTCTGTGATATATTTTTAAAAAATATTTTGAGCGGACCTTGGGTGCAACCTCTGCAACTGGTCCCACAACACCCAGAGGAAGCTCGACTCCCAGGCTCTCTGACACTCTCAGGATCAGAGGTGAGGAGGACCCAACATCTGTCCCAACACCGGGAGTAACTGGAACCTGAGGGACCAGGCACACAGGAACTCCACCAGCAGAGTGGCTGAGGAAGCTGCTGCACTCCCAGGTGCTCTAACAAGCCCAGGGTCACAGGATCCCAGAATCACAGGGTCACAGAGACTGTCTGACTCTGAAGAGTTCTGATACAACCAGGATCACAGGAAGGACTGACTCTAGTCAGAATTAGGAAGGGCAGGTAGCAATAGAGATAACCAGATGATGGGGGGCAAGGGTAAGAAAATAAGCAACACAGACCAAGGTCACTTGGCATCATCAGAACCCAATTCTCCCACCATAGCCAGTCCTGTACACACCATCACACTGGACATGCAAGTTTCAGATCTAAAATCACTTATCATGACGATGATACAGGACCTTAAGAAAGACATAAATAGCACCCTCAAAGAAATACAGGAGAACACAGGTAAAGAGCTAGAAACTCTTAAAGAGGAAACACAAAAATCCCTTGAAGAACTACAGGAAAACACAATCAAACAGGTAAAAGAAATGAGCAAAACCATCCAGAATCTGAAATTGGAAATAGAAACAATAAAGAAATTAGAAAGAGAGACAACCCTGGAGATACAAAACCTAGGAAAGAAATCAGGAGTCATAGATGCAAACATCACCAACAGAATACAAGAGATAGAAGAGAGAATCTCAGGGACAGAAGACATCATAGAAAACATTGACACAACAGTCAAAGAAAATGCAAAAAGCAAAAGGCTCCTAACCCAAAACATCCAGGAAATCCAGGATGCAATGAGAAGACCAAACCTAAGGATAATAGGTATAGAAGAGAGTGAAGACTCCCAATGTAATGGGCCAGTAAATATCTTTAACAAAATTATAGAAGAAAACTTCCCTAACCTAAAGAAAGAGATGCTCATGAACATACAAGAAGCCTACGGAACTCCAAATAGACTGGACCAGAAAAGAAATTCCTCCCACCACATAATAGTAAAAGCACCAAATGCACTAAACAAAGAAAGAATTTTAAAAGCAGTAAGGGAAAAAAGGCAAGTAACATATAAAGGCAGGCCTATCAGAATTACGGCGGACTTCTCACCAGAGACTATGAAAGCTAGAAGATCCTGGGCAGATGT
>JADRCD010097044.1:0-15923 GCA_019843815.1 Montemys delectorum | reverse complement strand
TCTTTCTTTCTTTCTTTCTTTCTTCCTTCCTTCCTTCCTTCCTTCCTTCCTTTCATTCTTTCTTTCTTCCTTTCTTTCTTCCTTCCTTTCTTTCTTTCTTTCTTTCTTTCTTTCTTTCTTTTTTGAGGAAGAACAGATTTATTTCAACATATGAATCCAGGTTATAAACTATCATAGAGGGAAATCTATGCAACAGAAATGTAAAAGAGCTCGTAACATCATATTCACAGTCAAGACGAGTGAAAAATAAATGATTTCATAACTGTATTCAACTTACCTTTTCTTCTTTAGAACACAAAGCAGAGAATGATAACATCTACTTTTATTTATTTTTCTTTTTTCTTTTTTTATTAGATATTTTCTTTATTTACATGTCATATGATTTCTCCTTTCCTAGTTTCTAGTCCTGGAATCAGTTGAATCCCCATGAGAACCCTGCTGTAGGAGGTGATTCTACCCAGGTGATTCTGTCATCAGTCTTCTGGAGTGTCATCCTGCTTCCCCAATAACAGTGATTGTACCCTGCAACCATACTGCTTTCCCAGGGAAAGAACACTTTCTGTAAAAGATCATCCAGAGCTTTTGTGTGCACACTAGGCACTCTGCACACCATGGGATCATGTGGGTTATCAGAGTGCAATGTTAGAATATAGGTATGTATTAGGTAGTAGTACATGTGTGCCCTGCTTCCCATAATATAAACAATTAAGTGTATTCTAAAAAATAGCATAAGGTGGGCATAGTCATTGTACTGGCTAATTTTGTGTGTCAACTTGACACAGGCTGCAGTTATCACAGAGAAAGGAGCTTCAGTTGGGGAAGTGCCTCAATGAGACCCAACTGTGGGACATTTTCTCAATAGTGATCAAGGGGGTAGGGCCCCTTGTGGGTGGTGCCATCTCTGGGCTTAGAAGTCTTGAGTTCTATAGGAGAGTAGGCTGAGCAAGCCAGGAAAAACAAGCAAGCAAGGAACATCTCTCCATGGCCTCTGCATCAGCTCCTGCTTCCTGACCTGCTTGAGTTCCAGTCCTGACTTCCTCTGGTAATCAACAGCTATGTAAAAGTAAGCTCAATAAACCCTTTCCTCCCCAACTTGCTTCTTGGTCATAATGTTTGTGCAGGAATAGAAACCCTGACTAAGACAAATTGGTACCAGCATAGTGGGGTATTCCTGTGACAACCTGACCATGTTTTGGGAAGGACTGTGGAAGGACTTTGGAACTTTGAGCTAGAAGAACCACTGGTTGTTAAGAACTCTGTGGGATGTTCTGTGAGAGCTTGGAAGATCATATTGAGAACAGTGCAGAGATGGAGTCCTGGCTTGTGAAATTTCAGAGGGAAGATTAAAGACTCTTATCAGGGCCATGTTGTTTTGATTGTGAAGATTCTATGGTTCTGGTTAGCTAGGGCTGAAGTATCAGCTGTGATTAACAAGATACCAGAACTACTAAAGAGAGAACTTTGCATTACTGGGACTATTGATGCTGGTTAGCTGGAGCTAAGAAATTAGCGGTGATTAAGAAGAGACAACAATCATTGAGGTGACATCTTCTGAGAAGTGTTTTCTGAGAGCACAAAGAAGCTATGTTCCAGAGATAGCCAAGTTGTACCTTGTGCTGCAGCAGGACTTTGTAATATATAAGAGTCACCCAGGTGGTACTGGTTTTGACAGCACAAAGGCGTCATGAGGAGCAGCTGAGGCTCGGCACAGTGAGAGGCCATGGAAGGCCATTGGTGAAGGTGCAGCCTCAGTTTGCAATTGATGGCCCAGGACTGAAGGTGTCATGCAAAGGAGTTGAGGCTTGGCACCATAAAGACAGTCTATAAGAGGCTATTGGTAAAGCCTAGTTACAGCATTTTTTTGAGAATGCCAGTACCATACAGTGACCACCAAGGACAGCAGCAGCAGTGGAGTATAGGCATCTGGAGCCTAGAAGACAAGATGTGTGCTACAAAGGGCAGAGCTGGAGAGGTGACTCAAGCCCTTGGAGGAGCCCAGAAAATCGTGAGTTGGATCCCAGAGATTGGTTTTGCTTTTGATTGTGACTATGCCCTAATATTTTTTCCTCTTGAAAGAAAAATGTATTTTAGTAGAGCCCACAGTTAAGAGACTTTAGTTAAGATAATTTAGTCCTTGACATATAACACTCTAACATTACAAATCACAAAATACATAACCACTCACTCAGGCATCTGGAATGTTTCACAGATGTGCAAGATTTTAATCTGAAAAACTTTCTTTACAATACTCAAAACTCTAAATGTAACATGAGGTGTTCTAAAAGCTATTTCCACTGAACTCTATTTCTTACGCATTTCAATGAGTTCATGTCAGATCTCATGAGAATAATATAACATTTAGGGATAAAGATACAACCTAGAAGACCTGTGCTGGAGGCCAAGATGGAGAAGACTTCCACAGCCACCATAATCCTTCCTTTAGTACTGTGGTAGACAGGGAGAAATGCGATCCAGACACTGCAGAATACCAGCATACTGAAGGTCAAGAATTTGGCTTCATTGAAGGTGTCAGGCAGGTTCCTGGCCATAAAAGCTACTGTGAAGCTCACTATGGATAGAGCTCCAAGGTATCCCAGGACACAGTAGAAGGCTATTACTGAGCCCTTTTTGCATACAATAGTGATATGATCATGTTCAGAGTATGTATCTGTGTCCACAAATGGAGGAGATATTCCCAACCAGATCCCACAAGAGACAATTTGTGTTAGTGTACAGATGGGAATGATGTATTTCGGTGTTCCTGATATAAGCAACCTCCTCAACCTTCTTCCTGGAACCATGTTCTTAAAGGCCAGGACAACTGTAATGGTTTTTGCCAAGACAGTAGACACAGCCACTGTGAAAACAACTCCAAATGCGGTCTGTTGAAGGATGCATGTGGATGTGTTTGGCTGACCAATGAATAGAAATGAGCAAAGAATGCAGAAGTTGAGGGAGATGAGCAATGTATAGCTGAGAGTTCTGTTATTTGCCTTCACAATAGGAGTCTTTTGGTGCTTTACAAAAATCCCCAGGACAAACAAGGTGAGGATAGAAAAGCATAGGGCCATGCTGGCAAGTGTCATCCCCAAGGGATTTTCATAAGCCAGAAATGTCACAGTTTTTTGGATACAGAGAGTTTGATGTGTGTTTGTATACTGATCATCTGTACATTTCACACACTGATCAGCATCTGGAAAGAAATACAATGTGCCTCTAAATTTCTGCTTTCAATTTTTACCTTGATTCCCCTGAGATGCGGAATGTAAACTCAGAGGTAAAATATTAAATAAAGCATTTCTCCTCTTAATTATAATTTTAATGTTTTATTAGAGCCATAGTGCCCCAATTAAGACGCTAGCCATTTTCACAATGATTGTGGGAGTTATTTCTAACTTCTGGTATGTTTTTCAATTACTTTCTTCAGTTGTTTAAATCTTTCAATGTGCTAATGTTTTCACTGCATAATTGTAATTATTGCAAGATTTTTTTAGTGTAATAGTATTTTTCCCCAGATTTATTTGATGGTAGGATTGTTGTTATTTAAAAAGACTTTTTTTCTGAGTTAATTTGTGTTCTATTACACTGCTGAAAGTGTGCATCAGCTATAGGAGTTTTCTGGTAAATTATTTAGGGTCTATTAAGTGTATATCCTGCCTGTGTACACAAAGGTTCTTTGAATTTCTCTTTTCTATGCTGCACCTCCTTTTCCCACTTCATTGCACAACTTCTGTAGCTAAGATATCAAAAGCTATAGAACAAAAATAGATATTATGTAATATTTTCTCATGCCAGATTTAGTAGAACTAGTTAAAGTCTCTCTTCTTTGAGTGCTATGTTAGTGGTGGGATTGTATTTTGTCTGTGTCATACTTACAAATACCTACATCTCAAGGATGGAGCCAACATTACATGATTGCCATTATATGTCCATGGCATATGATGCACTATTGGGTAGTGAGCAGTTCTGACAGCCAGAGTCCAGTAGAGCCACCTTGAACCCCAGAGACCCACTGAGCATCTGCTCAGGAGGGACAGAAGGTGTTCGGGAATTGCTCCTGAGACCATGGCTCAGATTTCAGCCCAGACCCCTCACAGCTGTCCCTGCAGGAGATGTGTGCTCCATCAGACAGACACTGACTCAAACTCCTAGCATTCTAGCTGGATTTTACAAACGGTCATCTGACCACAAGTCAGGCATGCCACACACCATACAATAAAAGGGGTAGTTTGCCCCCTCCTCACTCTCTTGTTCTCTCCTCTCTCTCTTACTCTTACCCCTCTAGCTCTTACTCTTACCCTCTTGCTCTCTCTCTCTCTCCTCTTTGTTCTTTCTCCCTCTTCTCTTTTCTCTCCCTTCTCTTTTCTCCCTCTCTCCTTCCTCTCCTTTCCTTCTCTCCACTCAACTAGCATATTTCCCCTTCCTGCAATAAAATCACTCATTCATACATTGCCTCCCTTTTAATTAAGCTGCCGTGCAGCAAACAGGCCAGCCCCGGGAGGAGAGAGAGAGAGACTCAGGCCTCAGCACCAGGCCCCCTGCCACCAGGGAGAGAGAGAGCCACAGCTGGTGGGCCAGGGCCACAGCCCAGGCCCCCCTCCACCTCTTTTGAACCACAATGCACCATCATATTATATGCACCATTGTATTCATGATTTGTAATGTACATATACTGATTATCATATACATGATATGCAGGAAGATTGACCTATTATCTTTTGATGGTAGGTTTTAGTCACCTAATTCAATATGTATGGAATATTACATGATGTAAAAGTTTCCCAAACTCAGCCAGAACTAATAATACTAAGAAGCATTTATGATGTCCTTTAGTCATCTTATGTCCTGGTTCAAACCTAATTGTGCATCTCAACATATTTTCTTACATACTTACTTGAACTACATATATCAGGAAACAATATTTTACATTGGAGGCAAATTTATGCCATATATTGTTATATGCGTGACATGAATTTATTAGTATCCATGATGTTTGGATTGAGTATTTTTTATTCATGTAGGTCTGTGCCACAAAGGCGTATGTTGCCCATGTTGGTCAAAATGTAGTGTCAAATCCCTTGACCTTGAGTTACAGAGAGTTGTAAGACATCATAGTACTGCTGGAGGTCACACTCATTTCCACTATCTGGGAAGCTGCTTCTCTTTACTAAGCCATCACTGCAGTGCCTGAATTAGTTAAGGCAAATCTAGTGTGTATTAATGTCATATCTACTTCAAGATCTGTTCTGGGCATTATAAAGTTGACTGTGTGACAGATTAATGATATTAATATGATGTGAATACAGCTCAAAAAGTCTGAGGAAGACTAGACATAGATATATGTATATAGAATCCACTTGTTAAATTCTCTGGAAGAAATTATTCTTAGCCTTCTTTCACATTCTCAACAAGTATTAACGAAGTAAATATGGATAGTAATCAAATAAAGCCCCTAAATGTAGACTATAAAAAGGAGATTTATTGTTGAATATAAATATTAATTATGAAGACTAAATCTTAAGAATGTAATCTGTGTACTTCTCTTTTGGATGATTTCAACTTCAGTATCTAGATTAAAAGCAGTGGTGAGTACCTCATCTTTAATGCACACATTTGCCTGTTCCATTGGAAATTTCATTTTCTGGGCATGGAACACAATCAAAACAGCAAGCAGCTTTTCCTTCCTGAAGAGATTTCCTGAATCCAGGATTACAACTTTCACTGCATACAGAGATAGGAACCTGAGGATATTAGAGAATTAAAGGTATATAAGAATTAACGTAATAACTTAATTATATGACAGTATTGGGTAATAATGCATTTTATATTATGTATGCTTATATGTGCCTATTAATACACATTATCAAATAGCTTATGAACATTATATTCATATATAAACATACAGATAGGTAGATAGATAGATAGATAGATAGATAGATAGGTAGATAGATAGATAGATAGATAGATAGACATAGTTTTAGAATCATGCTTAACATTGGTAGAAATGTAGAGATTCTTAGCAATAATAAACACATGAAAAATACTGGAACCTGTAAAGTGAATTTGTAACTTTGCCAGTGTAGTCATCTTTTAATTTATGAGGAGGCATGAGACTACACAAAAGGGTTTTTTTTCATGGTTTTTACTTGTGTTCTTACAGAATAGTGTAAGATCCACTCACCTCTTGTGCCATTCCTATGCTCCACTGTATCATGTCCTCAGAAATTGACAATTGTTGACCAGGTGGAAAGTATGGGGAAAATGTTCCTACTTTCACTTTATATGCAAGACCTTGTGGGAAGTCCCAGAGGTTCAGAATGTCATAATCTACATGCAATTTCTCTAAAGGATTCAAAGTTATTTGATCTCCACCAGGATTCATGAATTTAGCATTCTTCAGCACTGAGTTCAGCTAAGGGACATTTATGATTTTTAATGGTAATTTTTATTGTTAAGAGAAGGTCTGAACAATGTCACATTTGCATTTTCACTGAACCCCCCCCCCAAAAATGAAATAGCATTGCACATAAATGTTTGAAAAATGTGTATACTTACATTGAATTAATATCATAAGTACCATAATAGTATATTAACAGAATACTGAGATAAATTTCATATTCTTCGTGCATCCTACTGATTTTCAGCACTGATGAGCAAAGTTTATGATATGAGACTGATTGTCTATAGGCATCTGGCTTTGAGTTATCACTGTCTACGATAATTTGTACTCTGAGCATGTCTCTAAGTGTTTTGTAACTTGGGTTTATTGAGATGTGAATACCCATCCTGAGTTTAAGCAGACTCATTTCATATTCTGTGCCTGGACTGAATAAATTGAAGTGACACAGTTGAACAATAGAGTACTCATAGCTACTTGATCTTGACCATGGAAATTCATGTGGCAAGCTTCCTTAAAATTCTGTCAAATTGAGTCCCTCCTGATGCTGGTCTATAATGACTTATTAGGAGCAAAATATTCCATTTCAATATTTGACCTTTGTACACGTATTTGAAGAGAGCAAATGAAACAAACCTAACAAAGTATCTATACATGATAGAGTTTCATTTGAGGTTTTAAGAATATTTGACTTGGTGCTATTGTACAGTTTTTAGAACCTTAAAATACCATGTCACTCTTTTTCATATATAAGAACAAGGTAAGAAGAGATCCAGTTCTTACTGCTGAGAACCTTAGAAGGGAAGAAGAGTGACAGCACCTTTGACAAAGTCTTTAGTTCCTCGGTGTTTATTTCTATGAGATTGGCAAGTTGATTCTGAATTTCACCCAGGTATAGATTTTGCTTCCAGTCAGTAAAATAGTCTAGAAAACTTGTCTTCTAAAAAGAAACCTATTGCATTTGTTTAGAGTACCTATGGGCTATTTGTAAGAAGTTACATTGGTAACACTATTCAGGATGATAAAATACATTACCTTCAAGGGGGGAAAGTTCATTCTTCCTCCATTTTTATTCCTTGTATGTCTACTTCTTGAATAACCATCTTGTGGATGGCATAGGCCACAGTATACACAGAATTGTATACATGGTAACTGCCAATACTTATGTCTATGTCATAGTGGTACCAAGGTAACAATCCCAATGTACCTCTAGATGAACAATTTTTTAATGATTGACAGTTAACATTAGATATTTCACAATCAAAGTACATTTTCCACAGTCTTGCAAGAAAAATGTCATCAGGGTATTTGGAAGGGTTCACTGTCTTTACAAACTCCTTAAAAGTAGAAACGTCATGATGGTGTTGTGAAAAGATGAGAGTCCCATGGAATGAATCAAGAATGAAATGTCTCATAGAAGTAATGACATCCCATTGTGAAGTAGTGACCCATATTCTCCATGGAAGTATGTATTGCCATATTTTAAACATCACACCTAAGGAAGAGTCAGTGTCAGCATAAATGATAACAACTTTTCCTGGGTTTCTCACAATCCGAGTAGGGTATTCAAAAATCTTTCCCATGTGTTCCAAGGAAGAAACTGGAATAAATTCCATGAGGGCTACACAGACTGTATTTCTTTCCATTTCTGGGATCAAGTCGGTGACAAAGTTAACACCATTCTCATCCTCGGAGATGATCAGCCCCACCCAATTCCATCTGAAATGGAAAAACAATGAGACCATGCCTAAGGCCAAAGAAGATTCTTTGACAGCCATCTGATACAAAAAAGGAAACTTCACAGAGTTGTTCATACTTGGTTCAAAAGGTCCAATGCTCAGCTGTAAAAATAAAAACAGGGATAGACATTAATGGGGAGGTTCTGATAATCACAGTATCATTGCATCTAAAGCAATAACTTAAAGTTTAGGAGGCCAAATTTTTATTTAAACTCAATTCTAGTACTGGGGTATGATTCAGAAAAATGAGTTTAAATAGCCACTTCTATTGTAGACAGATGTGTAGATCTTAAGGCCTCTATATATATTTGAAACAGGAGAAATGTGAATATAGTAATAAATTGCAGAGTATATAGCTGTAAAGCTGTATTTTGAATGAATGGTGGGACAGTCAGTCAATTGACTCTCTTTGTTTATGTGCATAAAAGCATGTGTGCCCAGCTTTCTACAGTCCATACAGCATATGTATGCATGTGAAGGCTAAAAGAGGGCATCAAGTGTTCTCTACATTTTCCCCATATTCTTCTTGAGTTAGGGTCTCTCTTCATCCCTGGGTTTCATGTTTTTTGACCTGTTTATAAGATAAGAAGCCACAGGGATTATCGTGTCTCTACTTTGCTACAATGAGGATATGTGTGAGGCTAGCATCTGAACTTTTATCCTTCAGAGTATACAGAAGCCATTCTTGACTCTTTGGCCATCTTCCATCAAAATATTGTTATTTTGAATCATACAAAAAGGACAACACCAGGAGTAACTGGGACCAGTGGGACTAGGCACACAGGACCTCCACCAGCCCAGTGGCTTGGGTTACTTCCAGTCTGTCTGGGCAGGCCAGTGCCCTGATCAGACCTTGAGCACAAACTCTGCAGCCAGTCCCACAACACCCAGAGGAAGCTCCACTCCCAGGTGCTCTAACACACCCAATATCAGAGCTAAAGATGATACAACATCTGTCCCAACACCAGGAGTAACTGGGACCAGTGGGACCAGGCACACAGGAACTCTGCCAGCCCTGTGGCTTGCATTGCTTCCAGTCTGTCTGGACAGGCCAGTGCCCTGAGTATTCCTTGATCCCAAATTCTTCAGCCAGTCCCAAAACACCTGAAGAAGCTCTACACCCAGGTGCTCTAAGAAGCCCAGGATCACAGGATCCCAGAATCAAAGGATCACAAAGACAACTTGATTCTGAGGAGTTCTGACACAACCAGGATCACAGGAAGGACAGGCTCCAGACAGATTTAGCAAGGGCAGGTAGCACTAGAGATAACCAGAAGGTGCTGGGCAAGCATAAGAATATAAGCAACACAAACCAAGGTTACTTGGCATCATCAAAGCCCAATAGTCCCACCATTGCAAGTCCTGGACAACTATCACATTGGAAAAGCAAGATTCAGAGCTAAAAATCACTTCTCATGATGATGATATAGGACTTTAAGAAAGACATAAATAGCACCCTCAATGAAATACAGGAGAACACAAGTAAACAGCTAAAAGCCCTTCAAGAGGAAACACAAAAATCCCTTAAAGAACTACAGGAAAACACAATCAAACAGGTGAAGGAAATGAGCAAAACCATCCAGAATTTAAAAATGGAAATAGAAACAATAAAGAAATCAGAAAGAGAGACAACCCTGGAGATATAAAACCTAGGAAAGAAATCAAGAGACATAGATCCAAACATCATCAACAGAATACAAAAGATAGAAGAGAGAATCTCAGGGGCAGAAGACGCCATAGAAAATATTGACACAACAGTCAAAGAAAACGCTAAAAGCAAAAAGTTCCTAACCCAAAACATTCAGGAATCCAGAATGCAATTAGGAGACCAAACCTAAGGTTAATATGTATAGAAGAGAGTTAAGAGTCCAAAGGTAATGGGCCAGTAAATATCTTCAACAAAATTATAGAAGAAAACTTCCCTAACCTAAAGAAAGAGATGTCCATGAACATATAAGAAGCATACAGAACTCCAAATAGGCTCAACCAGAAAAGAAATTCCTCCCATGAGATAATAATAAAAATACCAAATGCAATAAAAAAGAAAGAATTTTAAAAGCAATAAGGGAAAAAGATCAAGTAACATATAAAGGCGAGCCTATCAGTATGGGGCAGTGAGCAGTTCTGACAGCTGGAGTCCAGTAGAGCAGAGCCACCTCGAAACCCTGGAGACCCACTGAGCATCTGCTCAGGAGGGATGCTATGTATTTGGTGATTGCTCCTGAGACCAATGGCTCAGATTTCAGCCCAACCCCCTCCCCACAAGGACCCCAGTAGGAAAGGTGTGTAATACTGATGAAGCCCTTTTTCATGCAAATAAAGATTCTCAGCCCAAACCAATGAGAGATAACTGCTGAATGACCCCTCAAAACTATACATATGTATGGTATCCAGGGAAGTAAGGCATGTAAAAGATCTACTCTGTGGTCTAAGCCTTCTGTTCTTAGAGCTGTTAACACTTGGGAAGAGATTTGCTCTCCCAAAAAGAGGCCTGAAGCTGTGTCTTACTCCTCACTGACTAGTTGGCCTGTCGACCCTATCCAGCCTGACTCAGTACAGAGCAGCGCAGAGAAACAGAGCTTCTTGGAAGACAGGGCAGAGACACCCCTTCTGTACTTGCTCAATTCTCTGTGCAAGGGCTCCTGACAAAGCCAGGCCAGAGATCTCTGTGGGAAACCTCCGGTAATAAGACCCACATATCAGAATTATACCAGTCTTCTCACCAGAGACTATGAAAGGTCCTGGGCAGATGTCATACAGACCCTACGAGGACACAAATGTCAGGCCAGGCTACTATACCCAGCAAAATTCTCAATTACCATAGATGGAGAAAACCAGATATTCCAAGACAAAACAAAATTTACACAATATCTTTCCAGAAATCCAGACTTACAAATGATAATAGATGGAAAATGTCAATATAAGGAGCAAAACTATACCCTAAAAGAAGCAAGAAAGTAATCTTTCAACAAATCCACACAAACTTAATTCCACATCTTACAACAAAAACAACAGGAAGTAATAATTACTTTTTCTTAATATCTTAATATGAAAATTAATATTACCAAATCCTAATCAATAGAAATCCTAATCAATTGAAATCCAAAAATATGAGGAATTAGAAACTTGTTGTCATCCAATGGTCTCTCTAATTTGGTAATTCGAGAAATAGGTCCAATATTATGTAATCTATATACACTTTCAGCTTGTTTGTTTGTGACAGTGTCATGCTCTGTACAAAATAAGGGTCTTGAAATCTCGCTTTTCCTATCTCAGCCTGTCTATTAGTAGTATTGTTTATTTCATGTTTTTACACTATACTATGGTTTTCAGAACAGCTTACATATTTCAAGAGTATTTATATATCCAAAAGTAACATAGACAATTAAATTGGGAGGGGGCTTATAAAGAACAACAAAGAGTGAGACTGAATGCTTTGCTTGACATTTGTAGCTCTTGTATCAAGTTTGAAGAAGAGGACTTTATAAGTTACTCTTTCTCTGAGATGAATGCTTTTCAAAACTATCACAGCCAATGAACCAGATTCTTACCTGCACCTAATGTCTGTGCCACCCTCCAAGCAGACCATTGTTTATTGAAACAGTTGGTGAAAGACTTTATGGATAGAGCATCTTAATACACACACCATTTCTTAAATGAATGTAACCTGTTCTCTGTGGACTGAGAATAAATTCACTCACTCCAGTCAAATAGTTTTGACCATAGCAGAAAGTCTATATCCAAAAATCGTGCCTACAATTCATTCCTTGGCACAGCAGAACTGTCAACTCTCAGCTTAGCTACTATGGAGGTAAAATCCTTTGGTGATGTGAGGGTAATTGAAGTACAACCTTATTACAATGAAATTCAATGTCTAAAAATTGTTCTTATTTTGGGCTTGTACCACAGTAAGAGCCAAGATTTTAAGCTCTACTAAATACAGAACAAACAAACAAAAATACTTTATATATTTATGTTCATTTAAGAAAATACTAGTAGTAATGTATTATTTTGAAATATATAGTTAATATGTTTGGAGTTATTTAAAATTTATATTGAGAAAAACATATTTTCACTATTGCTGTAGACAAGCATCTACATAAGACTGATAAATTGATTGTTGTTTTATATCAAACAACTTTTATAATGCTCATTTTTATTGTTATAATATTTTATAAATTTTAAAGAATATGACAAAGATATTGTAGGTATTGAAGGGGGGTCTCTGGGATTAGCTGGGGTACAAAAGGGAAACAAGAATGTGATTTAATTCCATTTACTTAAAATATGTTTTGAAATATTAACAAATTCAGGTAAATTGAAATCATGTAATCTTTCTCCTCATAATGCAACAAACCTTTAAAAAATAAAAATAAAAAAATGAATTATACCGCTTATTATTTTTCTTAGTAGTGAAATTATGAAATCAAGTGAGAATATTTTCCTTTCTTCCAATCCATGTAATCTCACCTGTGAATATTTATAAAGACTCAAAAATATACCAATTATGGAAGAAATTTCCCATATTGTTCCCGTGATTGCAGCCACAGATTTTTCCTGTTTTGCAGGTATAGTTCGGAATGAGTCTGTTCTGCCCTGTGAGCTATGTTAGCACACTTTGTACTGTCTGTTTTTCAATGGACCCAACATTGTAAATATTATATCCTAATGTCATGTTAGGTAAAAGAATGGGGTTCCTGTTGATCTCCTCTATGGCAAAAATTAAGGCCATCACAAATTGGTAGTTGTTTGGGGTAAGCCTGTGTAGAAGACATAGGGATCATTATAGAGTAATCTCAAATCACCATTGATGGTTTAATCTGATTACATTTACTATCATGTATTGAATGAACACACCCCCACTCTCTGACATACATACAGCTTCAATGTTCAAACTGCATCCTCTTTCCTGAGGTTGTTCAGGTGTCAGTAGCACAGGTTGTCATCATATTTAACAGCTCATATGGGGACTAATGCCTTTCTAAATATTTGAGCATAGAAGAAGTCTGTATTCCTTTCATGAAACAACCAGAAACTACATGTTCATCTTTAACATGGGATGTCTACCTGTTATAAAACTGAAAAATATATTTTTTGTGGTTTTAGGGATGCGGAATGTGTAGGTTGTAGAGGGCAGATTGACCCAATACATACTAAGATGTCCTAATGAAAGTCAAAGTGAAAGATAGTTTTATTTTCTTGTCCTGGATTAAGCTGGAGACAGTTACACACATTAGTCAGATTTGAGAGTTCTGACCTATATTTTGTGCTCCTTATACTTCTTGTCTGCATCAATGTTTCTGTTTCATATTATGTAATTGTATAACCTTTACTATCTGAATGCTTAGTTTTGTGCTTTGTTTTTTAGTAAGTGTGTCATTTGGTTTATAATTATGATTTTTTATGTATTTCAAATTCCAGATATTCTTTCACCTACATGCATTTTTTTTGATACCTACTATATATTTCCATCTATTTTCTTGGTGGTGGCATACACCTTTAATCCCAGCACTTGGGAGGCAGAGGCAAGTGAATTTCTGAGTTTGAGGCCAGCCTGGTCTATAGAGTGAGTTCCAGGACAGCCAGGGCTATACAGAGAAACCCTGTACCAAAAAATTAAAAAAATTTTTCTCTATCTATATATCTATCTATACATGTGTGCTTAAATGTATAAAATTTAATCTGAACAGTTGTATATTATTTCTGATATACATTATTCAGAACATTATAAGAAATTGACACACTAACACATACAAGGAAAAAGCCATGATATCTTAGCAAGATAAGCTAAATACAGCACAGGTGAATAAGAAATGTTGAGTGCAGAAGGTATAATTTTCCTCAGGAAGGAGAATACTGGTTGGTCTGTCAATAACAAATGCTTAGGTCAGAAATGTTAAAATATAAAACCCTATATACTTTTTAGTATTTTTCTACCTTACTGTTCCTGATACAGTTTTGAGTCTTCAAAATGTTCTCTTTGCTCATTCTGTGTTTCGTATGTTGTCCATTGCACAAGTGGGGATTTAGATGATAATTTCTTTCATTTCAAATTAAGTGTGTTTTCCTTCATGGCCATGAACAATGCTGTATTTCCCTGTGTGTCTGATTGGTTTTTTTTCAATGTTTTCCTTATTAGATTTACCCAATATGAAAAATAAGGATTTTGGTTTATCATTTTTTCCTCTGCAGGAAAGCTACATTGGCTTGTGAATACCTTTCCCCTTTAATGATGCAAGATTTGATATTTTCATTTCTTTCTTTCTCAGTAAATATATAAGCTCCGAAGTTTTGCAATGCTTGATAATCAACTTACAAATCACTACTTGTTAAACCTCTGTTGGCCCTTTATACTGATTAATGTCCTGGTTTTTACTTGAATTCATTCACTTGATTATTTCTTGTAGAATTTTCTTTATTCAAATTTATAAATTAATGTAAAATTTTAAAATGCAAACTTTCTAAGGATTTATGAGCACTTAACCTTAACAAGTAAGAGTTGTAAAATTTATTCAGTGTGTCTATGGGCTTTGGGCTCATTCAATCCTTTGGAATTAAAGTGGATCAAGTGTACTATGTGTGTATTTGACTGTAATTAATCGAATTTCTCTGACAAATTAACTACAACAGCCAATAAAGTGTGTGAGAAAAGAAATCATCCTTTTCATTTTATTCATTAATTTCATTAATTTCTTTTAATTTGACAAGTAAGTTGGTATCAGTAATAGTAGAACACAGGCTCTACTGAATCTGAAATTCTAAGTGTGGAATTTCCAATGTTCCTGGCCTTTTCAAATACGTCCATGCCTACAGCATATTTCACTGTTTCAGAGGTCCATTTTTTCACAGGAATGATAGAATCAGTGAAATAAATATGAATATTATAAACTTCTGGCAATAGAATGCATACTGTTTTACTCTATCCTTGCAATTTTCATGCACAAACTATCTTACAGGAGAAACAAACTTTTGAAACCCTAAAAAATGAAAAGTTCATTTTGTGGTTGCAGAAATAGTATGGCACTCTCTACTCTTTTTTGAGGACCTGGGTCAAAATTCCTGTACAGTAATCCTAACATCATAAATACAAAACATTTTCCTTATATCTGTGCACAGTTACCATACTATAAATATGTATTCATGATGAAAAATGTTTCTACACATAAAAAAAGATAAAATACATTACAGAGGAAAGAAAAACTTCAAATTAAAAGAACACAATTGAGTTGTAAAAAGAAAATAAAGAAAGGTTTCAGTGAATTAAGTTTCCTGGTTTGACTCCTGTTGAAAGTGTAGTTTAACCGGCAGACAGGCAAAGAAGATAATTACAGAATTCCCAGAAGAAAAGTATTACAATTTCTCAATGAAGTAGATCATATATATGTACACAATGCTCATAATCCTATCTATCTGTGAAAGTACCATGTGTATAGCATGGCATAAATGAAGTAGAAAAACAGAAGACCTGAACATAGGGTGAAAGGGAAGGGTATAAATGTGTAAGGATAAGGTCTTTGTTACTTTTCTGTTGATGAGATGGACACATGATGAAAGGGAAGCAGAGGAGGGAAGCAGTTATTTCACCTTACAATGCACAGGTCACATCCCATATCTGAGGATAATCCAGACAGTAACTAGCACAGAGGACATGGGGAATGCTGCTTACATGGCTAGTTCCCCATCAACCTGTTTCGTATTGTATCTAGACTACATCCTAGGAGCTGTACAGCACACAGTGCCCTCAGGAATTCCTCATCAATAATCAATAAAAACATCAAACTGAATCA
>JADRCD010097041.1:0-10980 GCA_019843815.1 Montemys delectorum | reverse complement strand
GTATGTGAGGCCCACCCCCACAGCACAGCTGTAGCCAATTTGGTCCATGCTTGCCAGATATTTCATATTGTTGCTGAAATATGCCTGTCAGTCAGTAACCCAGAAAAATAACTTGATTTGGAGCAGGGTCGTGCTGACCACATACCCTGTTATGTATGTTATGAGGTTTGTTAATCTTAAGAAATTCCACCATTCTAAGCTTCATGTAGGACCCATCAAGTTAACTGTCAATATGAACTGTTATGTCTAAAATGGCTTGAGTCAGGGCCGATCACTGAGCAGCACCTGTGTATGAGCTCATTGTAGTTTTTGCAGTTTTAGCCTTTATAAGCTTGCCTTGAGAAATGTCCAGCTCAAAGCTTTGAGCTGTTGCCCTGGTCAGTCTTGGGGTGTGCTTTCAATAAACCATCCCAGTTTAACTGAGATTGGTGTTCACGTGGTGGGTGGGGAGACCCCTGGACATCAACAACATGTGTGTAAATACACATCACAGTACATTCCCCTGTCATCCAACAGTGACGTGTGGATGCATGGCAGCATGCAGATGAACCTCAAAAACATGCAGAACAGAAGAGGCCAGGCATGAAGGCTGCTGGTGTGTGATTTCGTGCACACAGAACATGCAGGATCAGTAAACTGGGTGTCAGGCTGTGCCCTGACCTAGATCACACAGAGGTGGTGGTGGTGGATCCCTCATTGTCTTCCTCCTTCAATGAGACAGGGTCTCATTATGTAGCCTTGGCTGGTCTGGAACTCACAGAGGTCTGCCTGCCTCTACTGAGTGGTGTGGATTGATTTTAATGCAATTTGTGTTAATTTGGCTATGGGAACCTGAGTGTCTGTCCTGAGGGTCCCTGTCCCCAGTTGGCTCTGATTGGAAAATAAAGTTGGCTGTAGCCAATGGCTGAGAGGGCAGACAGAGGTGGGACTTTATAGACTTCCAGACAAGAAACACAGGAGAGAGAGAGAGAGAGAGAGAGAGAGAGAGAGAGAGAGAGAGAGAGGAATCACCATGACGGGGAAACAGAGAGATCAGACTAGAGTGAGCAGGAGAGAAAGCACCCAGCCATGTAAGAGTCAGAGAGGCAAAGAAGCAACCCCAGGGGCCACTTCCCCGATTTGGTCTGGGGTAGCATAGATGGAATATAAATTTTAGAAATAATAGTTCAGGAATATTGGAGGGGAGAGTGTGCTAGCCGCTGGGAGGTTTCAAAGTGCCCAGCTATTGTGCTGCTTAAGGCACATTAAAAATTGGGCTCTGTGTGTGTGTGTGTGTGTGTGTGTGTGTGTGTGTCCTTTTTGGGGGACTCCAAAACATTTGGGCAGGTATAGAGGAGGTGCACATACCTATGGGGAAATATAGAGCGAATTAGCAATGTACGGCTACGGCTAAGTGCTGGGATTAATGGTGTGCACCACTATGCCCAACCGATGATATGTTCTAAAAAATATTTATCCATTTTTATTTGCTGTGTATGTGTGAGTACCTACTATATGAATTCAGTGCCCAGAGAGGTCAGAGAGAGTGTCACTGGAGTTTCAGATGGTTGTGAGCGACCATGTGCTTGCTGAGAGCAAAGCCTGGGCCCTCAGCACGAGCGAGCAGTGAGTGAGCTTGGCATCCAAGCGTCTCTCCAGCACCCAGTGTTATTTTCTTAATTTGGGTTTCCAAAAGCATGGTAGATACCACATACTGAGTTACTGTTAAAACAAGCCTCTGAAGCCGGGCGGTGGTGGCACATGCCTTTAATCCCAGCACTTGGGAGGCAGAGGCAGGTGGATTTCTGAGTTTGAGGCCAGCCTGGTCTACAGAATGAGTTCCAGGACAGCCAAGCTACACAGAGAAACCCTGTCTCGACAAAAACAAAAAACAAAAACAAAAACAAAAACAAACAAACAAACAAACAAGCATCTGTATAGAGGGAAAGTCGGGGGGAAGAGAAGCTGAGGTTGGACCAGCGGGTCTATTCTATCTGCAGCACAGTGGGAGTGTTTGGTACCACATACATTCCCCCGCAACATCCACCCCCCACCACCAACTCTACTCTTTGTTTATTTGAGACTAGATGACTTGTAGCCCATGCTGGGCCAGAACTTACCATCTTTCTGAGGATGACTTTGAACTTCTGATCCTCTTACATCTGCCTCCCTCATACTGAGATTATGAGTGTGCACCACCGTACAGAATTCAAGAAGTTCCAGGGATCTGACCCAAGGTTCTTGCATGCCAAGCAAGAACTCTACCAACTGAACTGTACCCTCTGCCTCTGAGTTGGACTCTAAGAGGGTTAATGCCAGCTTAGTGTGGTGACATGTGCCCTGATCCCTGTTCTCTGGAGCCTGAGGCAGGAAGATTATGAGTTTGGGCCCAGTCTGTGATACATAGTGAGTTCAAAGCCAGTTTGAGTTATACTGAAAGATCCTGTCTCAAAAACAACAGGAGGCCTGTGTCAACAACACAAAGATGACAACCTGAATTCTTCCCTCCTGGAACCCACATACTGGTGGAGGGAAAGTCCTGAGGCCACAAAGTTGTCCCCTGACCTCCACACACACAAAGGCAGGGCAGAATCTCCATGCCCATATTTGCCTTCAGTAAGATTAAAAAAAAATAATAATAAAAGGTTAATGTTATGCTACACAATGCAAATTTCACCTCAATATAACAAATTAGAGGCCGAGTGGTGGTGGCGCACGCCTTTAATCCCAGCACTTGGGAGGCAGAGGCAGGCGGATTTCTGAGTTCGAGGCCAGCCTGGTCTACAGAGTGAGTTCCAGGACAGCCAGGGCTCCACAGAGAAACCCTGTCTTGAAAAACCAAAAAACAAAACCAAAAAAAAACCAACCCAAATTAGATGAACAGAGCCTGTGCCCACCATTATGCTCAGCCCAGGATAGGTTCTACCACTGAACCCCTTCCCAGGCCCCAATCTGTTGGATAGAGGCCCCTACCTGGATGCTTCAAGACAGAATGTTATGTTCTGCGAGAAAAACATCCTGCCTTTGGCAGTCCGGCCCATGCAGGTGGGATGAGTTGGCCCCAGTCGGGGCTTTCCTCCTTGTGTAGTCAGTGTCTTTTGTTAAATCCTCCAGGCCTACGTCCGACTAGGTACTATGACAGTGTGAGTGCTGTCACCAATCACACAATTTTTAAAAATTGCTTTCTCTATATACAGGTATCTAATTGGCTGGAATGCAAATTTCTTACGTTTCCAAACACCTTTTTCTAGACATCTGCGAACTCACGAGATAGGCAGTTCCAGTTCATCTGGGCATTACAGAGCCACTATTAAAGTGGGTGCTCAGTAGGCTGCCCAAGCCAGCTCAGTCAGTAATGGGGTCTCGGCAGGAGTGAGGATTGAAAAGAAAAAGAAAATCAGAAAACATTGTAACACGACTCCAGCCAGTGCTGAGGCTGAAGCGGCTATAATTTTTTCCAGCCAGCTTTTACACCGTGCTAGGCACTAGCAGAGAATAAGGTCAGTCCTTAGATCAAAGACAAAGTGATCAAACAAGGCAAAGAACAAAGAGATCACACCAGGTAGTAATCAGACAAAGCGATAAACAAAGTCCCCGAGTCACTGGGTCTGGGGGACACAAGGGAAGTCACACATTCTTTGGTTGTGTTCACCTTGATCCTTGCAGCAACCCCAATGTGAATATTCTTATCTGAGCCTGCTTCCTTGAGACCAGTGATGAGTACTTGCCAAATTTCTATAAGCAGCAAATTTCTAATAAGCGGCACCCAAAGCTCTCCACAGTAGGCTGGGTGCCCTCTCTCCTTGGGGCAGCCTCTATCTACCCATCATCCTCAGCTCTCCAGAGATCAGGCATCTGTAGTCACACTCCAGGGCTTGCATGAAAATGAAAACACATGTGCAGAAATGGTTGTTTGCTTCTGCACATGTGCCCTCTGACCACTGGATGTCATGACTATACAAACTATCCTTGGGACAGAGCCATTGCCTTAAGGGAAACGGCTTCATGCCATCAGGCAGTGGCTCTTCTTGTCTCTGCAGAGGTCACAGAGGGGCGATGGGCCTGTCAGAACCCGTTTTCTTTGGAAGCATAAAGTTGAGTGGTAGATCACCTTATGTCCTCCCCCCCCCCCCCCCCCAGTTCAGGAGAACGTTGTTATGTGGGAAAACAGAAAATCTAAAAGTGTTCTTCAGGTACTTCATAGTGGTTTTGACCAAGAAAGGGAAAGGCCTTTGGTCTCTGGCAGCTTCAGTCACCTGGAGAATCAAAATAGGTGCTCAGTAGGTTGCTTGCCCAGCATCAGTGAACCCAGGAGTTCACTGCAGCACCGCACAATCCAGGCATGTCTGGAATCCCAGCTCTTAGAACTGGAAGTCCAAGGGTCAGGAGTTCAAGGTTGGGCTGGGTTATATGTAACCTTGTTGCTCAAAAATAACTAATTAAACCAGCGGTGGTGGCACATGCCTTTAATCCCAGCACTTGGGAGGCAGAGGCAGGCGGATTTCTGAGTTTGAGGCCAGCCTGGTCTACGGAGTGAGTTCCAGGACAGCCAGGGACACACAGAGAAACCCTGTCTCAAAAAAACCAAAACAAACAAACAAAACCCTAAAAACTTAATTAAATAGTCATTATCATTCTCTTATTTGCCATTCAGTTCTTATGTTGACAGGGGGTCATGACCTTGTCACAGCCCTGCGAATACAGGCCTTTACCTTGCTGTGATGACGGCACTCAGGACCACAGCCAGATTCTGCAGCCATAGAAACACTCCCCGCTCCATCCTTGCTGAGGACAGCACAAGGAGGGCTGACTGCAAGCTGGGACTTCAGTGACAATAACATCACTAGTGTTTACTGTAACTTTCACTTTACCTTGAGCTGATGTCTCCCTGTGCTCTTCAGGCTGGTTGCAAACCCCTGGACTCAAGCCACCCTCTCTCCTCAGCTAGCCAGCGGCTTGAAGGACACTCTTGTGAGCCAACGCCATCAGCTGGCCTTGATGACTTCTTCTTTATTTGATTGGGGGTGGGGAGGTGTTTTAGTGCTTAAAGGGACTGCTTCCTTCATGTCAGGCAGCTCACAGCTGTCCAGACCTCTGGTCTCCTCTCCTCTGGTATCCACAGACACACAGCACCCCCACCACGGCAAACATTCACATAGACACATAGAAAAATAAATCTTTTTTTAAAAAAAGATTTCATTTCATTTACTTATTTTATGTATGTGAGTACACTGTAGCTTTTTCCAGACACACCAGATTAGGGCGTCGGATCTCATTACAGATGGTTGTGAGCCACCATGTGGTTACTGGGAACTGAACTCAGGACCTCTGGAAGTGCAGTTGGTGTTCTTAACTGCTGAGCCATCTCTCCAGCCCTAAAATAAGCCTTTTTAAATGTATGTGTGTGTTTGTCTGTGTAGGTATGTGGTAAAATGGAGTTGGAAGTGTGTGCCCCACACCAGGCTCTGCTGGGGTTTGTTTGTTGTTTAATTTTGAGATTAATATAATTACAACACCCTGCTTTCCTCTGCTCTCAAATTCGTGGACTCTTTTTTCACTAATTGTTATTGTGTGCATGTCTGTGTATATCTGTGTATGTGAATGCATGTACATGTATATATATATATGTACATACATGCATAGACATACATATTTCTGAATAGAAACTATTTGGTTCTCCTATGTGTGTTTTTAGGGCTGACTGTTTGGCCTTGGACAACCAACTGGTGTGCTCTTCCCTAAGGAAAAGCCTCTCCCGCTCCCAGCTTTCCTCGAAGCCTTCATGAAGGCGGAAGGGTTGGAGTCTGAGTCCAGAGAGATGGGCGTCAGGAGTTGAAAAAAGACTACCCAGACATTTGGATAAGACCTTTTACTTTAATATTTGAAAAGAATTTATTTTATGTGCATGAGGTTGTCTGCACATGTGCACCGCATGCGTACAGTGTCTGTGGGGGTCAGAAGAGGGTGTTGGATCCCCTGCAAACTGAGTTGCAAATGTTTGTGAGCCACCATGTAGGTGCTGCGAACCGAGTTGGGGTCCTCTGCTAGAGCAGTGGGTGCTCCTAACTGCTGAGGAACCCACTATGAAGATCAGGCTAGCCCTGAATTCACAGAGATCTTCCTGCCTCTGCTCCGCACGTGCTAGGAGAAAGGGCTCGCACCCATACACCTGGCTCCCAAGGCCTTTTAGAAAACATTTTTAGCCGGGCGGTGATGGCGCATGCCTTTAGTCCCAGCAGTTGGGAGGCAGAGGCAGGTGGATTTCTGAGTTCGAGGCCAGCCTGGTCTACAGAGTGAGTTCCAGGACAGCCAGGGCTACACAGAGAAACCCTATCTCAAAAAAACATTAGTTCATGTCTGGTGAAAAAGACCTGTAATCCTAGCCCTTGGGAGACTGAGGCAGAAGGATTTCAAATTCAAGGCCAGTTTGGGCTACATAGCAAAACCAGCTCTCATTTGGTTTTGTTTTTTGAGACAGGGTTTCTCTGTGTAACCTTGGCTGGCCTGGAACTCACTCTCTAGACCAGGCTGGTCTCATACTCAAATATCTGCCTGTCTCTGCCACCCAAGCGCTGGGATTAAAGGTGTGCACCACACCATTACTTGCCTTTTTTTTTTTTTCCCTTGAGACAGGATCTCCTTGTGTAGCCCCAGCTGGCCTCACAGAGGATAGCCTGCCCCTGCATCCTGAATGCTGTGTGCAGTCACACCAGGCTCTGGTGTATTACTATTGTTAATATCATTATTGAGATATGGTTTGCTGATTCTCCAAGCTGGACATCAGCCTTACACTCTCTATGTTGTGGAAGGTGACTTTGAACTTCGGAATCTCTTGCCTTTACCTTCTAAGTGCTGTGATGACAGGCATATGCCACTGTGCTTGGTTTATTTGGTGCAGGAAATTGAATCCAGGGTTACATACATGCTTGGTGGACACTCTACCAGATGAACTACATTCCAGGCCTCTACTACTAGAGACAGATGAATCTCTGTGAGTTCCAGGCCAGCCTGGTCTACATACCAAGTTCCAGGCCATCCAGGGCTATAATGAGAGACCCTGTTTCAAAAACAGTGGTGAGGGTTGCAGGGTCAAAAGGAAGTTGGAGAGTGACTCAGTGGTTAAAAGCACTGCCTGCTCTTCCCAAGGACAAGAAAGAGCCTGATTCCCAGCACCCACAGGGGTGCATGCAATTGTAACTCCAGTCCCAGAGGATCCAGTCCAGTGCCCTGGTGGCTAAGGGTATTGCACACAAGAGGTGCACAGACAGGTGCAGACAAAGCTGTGACACACAGAAAATAGTAAAATAAAAAAGGAAATCAAAACTTCAAGAAGTCTCTTCAGAAGATTTTCCATGTGCCTGTGTCTAGAAATGAGTGATGAGTCTGTCTTAGATCCAAAAGGCATTGGGAGGCACTGGGAGGCACTGGGGAATCAGGCAGCTTAGCCAGGTTTGTCTCCCATGCAGCGTAGTAAATGAATCCAGAGACTGAGTAATAAAAACCTTATATTCTCCAGGCAGTGGTGGCGCACACCTTTAATCTCAGCACTTGGGAGGCAGAGGCAGGTGGATTTCTGAGTTCGAGGCCAGCCTGGTCTACAGAGTGAGTTCCAGGACAGCCAGGGCTATACAGAGAAACCCTTTTTCGAAAAAACAAAACCAAAAAAGACAAAACAAAACAAAACAAAAAAACAAAAAACAAAAAACAAAAACAACAAAAAAATCAAACCTTATATTCATATTAAAAGGACCAAATGTTTCTAACAAGTAGAGACTGAGAATTTGGAAAGTGCTAGGAGAGTTAAACAATCCATCCATCTATCTACCCACCCGTCCATCCATCCACCCGTCTATTCATCTACCCACCCATCCATCCATCCATCCATCTATCCACCCAACTATCTATCCATCTATCCATCTGCTCACCCATCCATCCACCCACCCATCCATTCACCCATTCATTTTTGGTTTGTTTTGAACTTTTAAATGTCTAAGCTCACTTATAACTACTTGCTAACAGTTTTTGGGTTTTGTCCTTTGTTAGATTTGAACCTCCAAGCTATATTGGCTTCATAAAACAGGCTGGTTAGCCTCTCTAGACAAGGTCATGTTGGTAAACATGTGGGTTCTGAGAATCTTTCTCTCCCTTGTGACTGCCTCAGGGAAGTGCTGCAGAGCAAGCCACAGACAATACGTAAAGAACAGGCTGCCCCAGTGTGGCTCTCACGCTGTGGTTTACCCAGCCCTGTCTAGCCTATGGTTTTATTTTGTTTGTTTGTTTGTTTGTTTTTAATCTTTGGAAATACTTGACACTAATACATCCTGAGTTTGTTTTTTATTCATGAGAATATATTTCTATTTTTTTAATTTCAATTTTTCTGATATTAAAAGTTCTAGTCTTCTTTGTGTGTGTGTGTGTGCAGTGTGAGTGTGGGTAAGCAGTGTGAGTGTGTGTGTGTGAGCAATGTGAGTGTGTGTGTGTGTATGTGTATGTGTGCAGTGTGAGTGTGGGTGAGCATATGTGTGTGTGTGTAGTGTGAGTGTGGGTGAGCATGTGTCACCCAGCACATGTGGAGATCTGAGGACAGCATGTGAGAGTCCGCAAGTGAGCGTCCGTTCTTTTCCTTCTCCATATGAGTTCTGGGGATTAAACTCAGGACAAGTGTCCTTACCCACTGATCATCTTGTCTAAAGCAGCAAGCCAATAAGCCCTCTGCCCAGCTCTTGCCTCCAGGTTCCTGCCCTGAGCTCCCGCCCTGTTTTTCCTTCATGATAGACTGGAACCTTTAAAGCCAGATTAAATCTTTTCTCTCCAAGTGGTTTTTGGTCATGGTGTTTATCTCAGCAAGAAAAAGCAAACTTCTTGGTGTCTCGTGCATCTCTCAGGTCCCCAAAGCTGGCCTATTCCAGTCAGTTGACTGTCGTAGCACAGTGGCCATCCAGAGCTCAGGAAAGAGCCGGTGGCAGCTGTGTTCTGCAGTTCACTTTGCTCTTCTACAGCCTCTCCATGCCCAGGAGCCTCAGGACACTACCGAGCTGTCATTTTCTCCTCTGAAGTCTGAATCCAACTTCTAGAAAACCCTGCTTTAACTTAACCTTTGTACGTATGTAGGTGCATCTTTGGATGTAGGATACATGTGGGGGTCAGAGGTCAAGCTTGGGTGTCATTTCCCGGGAGCTGTGCATCTCGTTTTGAGACAAGGTCTCTCATGGCACCCAGAGCTCACCAAGTAAACTAGGCTGGTTGGCCAGAGAGCCTGAGGCGCTGCCTGTCTCTGCCCTGTGCTAAAATTACAGGCCCACAGCGCCAAGGCCCGGCTTTTCACACGGTCTCTGGTTTTTGAGCTTGCCCAGCAAATACTTCACCAAATGAGCTACCCCTCCCCCACCCCATAATTTAATCTAATGGTGATCCCTTCCCTCACCGCGGCAGGCTAAACACTTATCTGGGTCCCCTGGAAACTACGGTTGGTTTCTGCTGTTGTGTTGACCTTTCCCGGAAGTTTTGAACAAACATCTTTTCACCCAGACTGGTATCCGTGACAGACCAAAGTACGACGTCATCTGAGTTCAACTTGGTGAAATCAGTGAGTTTATGGCATTTCCTTACAGGAGTGTAGATGACTCCCCCAAGCAGCTGATCATTGCAGGGTCCCACTCCATCTCAGGAGCTGCATCATGGAATCATCTATTCTGTACAGCCTAGACTCTCCCGAGATCACTGTCAGTGAGGGAGAGGGCAGGAGCCCAGCGAGAGCCTAAATCCCAGGTTCGAGTCTTTCGGCTTCCCTTCCTCTATCACTGAGTGTCAGGAGTTCCACCACTGTAAACCAGGGGATCACTGTCTTTTTCTGTTCTGGTTGTCATGACTACCAAGCAAAGGCATCCAGTTAAGCCCAGAGGGAAGAACACTACACTGATATGTGTGTAGTAGGGCAAGAGACTTGGTAAGGGTGAGTTGGGATCTGGAGTGAGATTACTGGGGTTCTCAGGAGGGTCAGGATTGTAACCTTAGCAATCTTGATCAGAGGCAGGAGGTCAAGGAGGAAACAGGAGTTGGGTGACGGAGGCCAGAGATCTGAGTGACTTGGGGGTGAGGGAGCAGCCTGGATGGAGGTGGCAGCCTGAGGTTAAAGAATGCATTATCTACCTGAGGCCTCAAAGGCACTCGTCCAGCAAACACCTGGACCTGACCTATTAGCCCATGAGTCTGTGTCCCTGTTTCTCACATGTGTCAGTACACATACGTGTGTGTGGATGCCCATGTCAGTGTGTGCATGTGTGTGTAGATCAGAGGACCATCTCCGGATATCGCGCTCCAGGAGCCTTCTACCTTTTATTTCAGAGTCCCCTGCTAGCCTAGAACATGGCCAACCCAACAAGCTAGACCAGTAGGCTCCCAGGGATCCACCTGGCCCTGCCTCCCTTCTCCCCATTTCTGGAACTCTAAGTACCCATCACCTTTACATGGGTCTGGGCGTCTGAACTCAAGCCCCCGTGCCTGTGAGGCGCCCACTTTCCAGGCCAAGCCACTGCTCCAGTCAGAGCTTGCCTCCTTTTAAGCACTGAATTTGTTTCCGTGGCACCAAGAAACCAACAGAAACTTCTTTCTTGACTAGGTTACATACACCACGGGTCTAAAATGGACTTGATCAGTCACAGGTAGTGTGGAGAGACACAAACTTTTCCTGAAGAAGTAAACTGATAGGGATATACGCTGGGTGGATAGAGCAGGATCCAAGCTCTGCCAGCAAGCCGCTGGTCCAACGAGCAGGCAAGGCCAGGGAACAGAGCTAGTCCTGGTGCCTGGAAGGGTGTGGGTCAGTCAAAACTACTCAGAATTTTAGATATTTGGGTCCTGTGTTACTTGTACCTAAATTAATAGTAAAGAAGACATTTGTGACCAGCTTTTGGGATGGGAGATTTTTTTATATTTGGGGGACTGATATCCACGAAGAATTGTGGATAGATTGGGGTGTGTGTGGGTGTGTGTGTGTGTGTG